>CM053564.1:1373946-1443496 GCA_028646485.1 Cryptoprocta ferox | reverse complement strand
GTGTGAGGTCACACAGCCGAGTAGAACGAAACACCCCGAATATGTAGGTGTTGTTAACTTTAGATATGGAGCAATATCCCCCTGTTTTATTGACATTTTTACTATAGGCTTTTTGATATAATGCTCTCGAGACATTTGAAAAGCGGTTTTACATTGCTTCTCAAATGCCCACAGCCACCCTTTCCCTGGCAAAACGCCTGAACAGCAGGGGCCAAGCCTTTCCCCGTAGGTTTGGGCCCGGCCTAGCTCCGCTTTGGCTGGGACCACAGAGCTCGAGTTTACAGAGAGGAAGAATCCTAGCCCTCGGGATCTCACAGCTAAATGTCTTCCTTTCTCAAATATTAGCCTGTCCCACCAACCGGCAACGTCACCAACACACAGGCTCCCGACGGATCGCAAGGACGGGTACTCTCCACTTCATCTAATGGATTGATTTCAGTCACATTGACCGGAAAGCAATTCCTATACAGACGCTGCTGACTTCTATGAGCAAATCATAGAAGTCATCTCAGGAAAGGGAGCCTGGGTGGCTCAGTCGGTTAAGGGTGTGACTCTTGATTTCATCTCAGGTCATGATCTCACGGTTCGTGAGTTCAAGTTCCGTGTCTGGCTCCGTGCTGGCAGCTCAGAGCCTGCTTGGGATTCTCTCTCTGCCCCTCCCCACCTCAAATAGATAGATAAACTTAAAAAAAAAAGTAATCTCAGGAAAAGATTCCCCAACAGGGCAAGTTGTACTTTTTGATGGCTGACTTTTACTTACTGAGATACACCAGTGTTTGTAACACTCACGTGTAAGCAAGATTTCCACCTAACACAAGCCACTTTGCTCGACCCCACCACCGTAGGCATATCTTTTATGCCTAGAGAGTACCTACAAGAGAGGTCAATACAATAAACTTTTTTTTTTTAATTAACTTTATAGTTTATTGTCGGGTTGGTTTCCATATAACACCCAGTGGTCTTCCCCACAAGTGACCTCCACCAGGGTGATGGTCATGGTGGAGGTTACAATAAACTTTTTCTATAAGAGGCCAGATAGGGGGCGCCTGGGGGGGGGCTCAGTCGGTTGAGTGTCCGACTTAGGCTCAGGTCACAATCTCACAGCTCGTGGTTGCAAGCCCCGCATGGGGCTCTGTGCTGACAGCTCGGAGCCTGGAGCCTGCTTCCAATTCTGTGCCTCCCTCTCTCTCTGCCCCTCCCCGACTCACAGTCTCTCTCTCAAAAATAAATAAACGTTAATAAATAAATAAATAAAATAAAATAAAATAAAATCAAAGGTCGGATATTAAATATGTGAGGTTTAGCAGGGCATGTAGTCTCTGTTGAAAGTATTCAAGGCCGCCGTTAGAGCGTCAGAGCAGCTCTAGACTATACGAGGGCCAGCGGGTGTGGTTGTGACTCATGAAAACTTTATGGGCACTTAAATTCTAATTTCGGATCATTTCCACATGTCATGAAATAGTCTTCTTTTGATTTCTTCAACCATTAAAAGAAAATGTAAAAAACGTCGTACGGCTCACCAGTCGTACAAGAAAACAGGTGGCAGTCAGATTCAGTCCACAGGCTATTGTTGGCTAAGCCCTGATCAAGAGGGGGCACTTCATTCCCCACCCCAAAGCGCTTCCTTCCGGGTCTGGACATTTTCAAAGGCTGTAGGAGTTGGATTGCACAATTCCATATTTGCAGAAGGTGCAAGTATGTAGAGATCATATTTATCCATTCATTTCCATGGACTTGAAAAAATGCCATCTGTCCATCTTTGGGGGTTTTTAAAGGTGGAGTTGCTCCATTTGCAAGAATTGTCATTATTGATATGCTTGGACCTGTTCCTACTATCATTTCCGTTTATCCCACTTTTCCATTTCCTTCCAGTCCTTTTCTTACTTAGGGAATGGATATGTATATTTCCCCCCATAATAATATAAGAATTTAGCATTGTCCCATCCCTTAGTCCTTCTCCCATTCCATTCTGTTGTTAACTTTTAGTTCTGTCTTACTATGGATATATTTCCTCTTATTTGGTATTAGGGATTTCTTAAGGACAATGATAATGTTTTTCAAGAAATTTTAACACCTTTACTTCTTATATCTCTTGTACCTTCTCCTTTTATTTAAATACTTCATCCCAAACAATTTTGCTTGGGTCTTGTGTCTCAAAGCTTCTGAGGCCTTGTATGTCTTAAGAATATGTATTTTAAAGTTTATTTCTTTTGATAGGGAGAGAGAAAGAGCAAGGGAGGGGCAGAGAGAGAGAGAGAGAGAGAGAGAGAGAGAGAGTGAGAATTCCAAGCGGACTCCTCACTGTCAACTGGGAGCCAGATGCGGGGCTCGATCCCACGACCCTGTAAGATCATGACTCAAGCCAAAATCAAGTCGGTTGCTTAATTGACTGAGCCACCCAGGGGCCCCTTAAAATTATTATTATTGAGATACAATTCATATATTATAAAATTAATTCTTTTAAAGTGTCCCGTTCAGCAGTTTCTAGTATATTCACAAAGTTGTAGAAGCATCGCCACACTCTAACTGGAGTGCATTTTCATTGTGCAAAACAGAACCCCCGTGCTCATCAGCAGCCACTCCTGTTTCCTCCCACCCCCAGCCTCGGGCAACCTCTGCTCTAATGTCTGACTTTAGGGATTTTCCCATTCTCCCCTTTTCCACGTCAACGGAGAAAACCATCCTCAACTCTACACCCAGTAAACAACCCCTCACATCAGATCTTTACCATCTCATCCTCTTATGGGTTATACTGTGTCTCCGCAATATGTTTCAGTCCTAACCCCGAGGACCTCAGAATCTGACCTTACTTAGAAATAGGGTCTTTGCAGATTTAACCAACTTAAGATGAGGTCATTGGGTGACCCCAATCCAATATGACTGGTGTCCTTATTAAAAGGGGAAAGTGGGCACAAAGGGTATTTGATGTTAAGATACAGGGATAAGATACAAGAAGTCTACAAGCCCAGGAATACCACAGATGGTCAGCAAACACGAAAAGATGGAAAGGGACTTGGTGGATCCTTCCCTGGAGCCTACAGAGGGCTCCATGCCCCAGTTCCTCCCTGCAGGCCAGCACCCTGGCCATTCCTCAGTTCCTTGAGCACAGACGGGGCAGCTTGGACCATGAGGATGCGGCCACACTGGAGGGGTGCCAGAGCAGTGAGCTGGAAAAAGCCTGGATCCTTGATAGCTTTCAAGTAACCCTAGAGTGTTTGCCTTTGGACTTACACATGAGGCAGAAACAAACTTCTATCTTGTTTGCGTCTCTGGTATTTGTTTTCTGTTATTTGCAGTCAGGATCAACCTCATGGGTGCGCATCTTGTGCAGTGGCCCAGGGTTCCCCACTTGGAAGGGCCCCGTACCTGGTTTACCATCTGCTGTCTCCATCTTGAAATTCTGATCAATATTTGAACAAGGGGCTCTGTATTTTCATGGTGAACTGGGTCCTGAAGATCGTGGAGGTGGTTCGGTTTGCAGCTGGATCTAATCCCAAATAGTACACGCTGACTCTGAAGCCCGCACTCTTTCTACTTCCTGGACAGCTGTTTTCTTAGCGATCAAGTTCCAGCATCAAACTTTTCTGCCTGAAGTGTCAGGGACATGGGTTGTTTTTGCTTCTTGGTGTCCATTGGCCTTTCGGTTAGAAGGACAGCAGATTTCCTTTAAATTCAGAAGTTTGTGTGTGTGGGGGTGACCCCACTCTAGTTCCAGGGTTGGGCATTTGAAGTAGGCCCATCAATGTTTCCATCCCCTGGTCATAGGGATTGATTCAGGGTGGGGACAGTGACCCATTTGTAGCCAACGACAGTCAGATCCAGAATCTGTATTTCATCCGTAGGGACAATGAGCCCCTTAGGGGACACAGAGAAGCTGAGACTGTGGTTTAAGCCTCCGGATTGAGTTGAGTTTTTTTGTTTGTTTGTTTGTTTTTGTTTATGTTTTTGTTTATGTTTTTGTTTTTGTTTGTTTTGGAGAGAAAAAGAATGGGAGAGAGAGCAGGAGTGGGGGAGGAGGAGGGACAGAGAAAGAGGGAGCCAGAGGATCTGAAGTGGGCTCTGCGTCGACAGCAAACCCACAAACTGAGATCCACCCGAGCCACCCAGGCGCCCCAAGAGTTTTGTCTCAACTACCCCTACTTTTACCAGAACCAGTAAAATCCACCACCAGCACCATCGTCTTTTCCTTTAAAGCCAGTTTGATTGTATTTTCCATCACTTGCAATGACAAAGGCCCTAATTAACCCATAAAATGAACCCATAAAGTGTTCTCAAACAAGGGGACACCTTCACCGTGCTCTCTTAATGAGACTGTTAAGGACTGTGCTATTCACAGGATTCTGACATGTTGTTGTCGCTGCTGTTTGGGGGGCCTGGAACACAGCAAATCATATTTGGCAAAGTGAACAAGACGTCTCTTAAGGGGCTTGGCAACTTCTGTATCACAGGGTCAGAGAGAATCGATCTGTTTAGTTATAGTAGGCGTTTAGGTCTTAAAGAAGTACACTCAGAGATACACGGGGGAAGGTAAAGGCGACAGACAACATAAAAACTCTTTATCGAGACTTTTTTTTTATGTCTTTATTTTATTTTGAGAAAGAGAGACAGAGAGTGAGCAGGGGAGGGGCAGAGAGACAGAGGGAGACACAGAATCCGAAGCAGGCTCCAGGTTCTGAGCCATCAGCACAGAGCCCGACGCAGGGCTCGAACCCACAGATTGTGAGATCATGACCTGAGCCGAAGTCGGACGCTTAACCAACTGAGCCACCCAGGCGCCCCATCTTGAGACTTTATTGAACAACCACTTCTGCCAGCCTGGAGCCTTTGGGAAACCGGAAAACACTGCGAATTTGACTTCCCTAAAATGTGTAACGTCAAGTTGCTATAATTCATAGGGCCGGTACAATTCCGTCTTTCTTGGGTGTGTGGTTAAGTACATATGATAGAAAATTTACCATGTTAACCACTTTTAAGTGTACAATTCAGTGACACTAAATACAGTCCCCAGGATCACCTGCCAGAACTTTTTCATCAATCCGAACAGAATTCAATATTTTATTGAATTATTTAATTTTAAATTTTATTGAATTATTTAAAGTTACAACAAAGGGGCGCCTGGGTGGCTCAGTTGGGTGGGTGTCCGATTTTGGCTGGGGTCATGATCTCATGGTTGGTGGGTTTGAGCCCTGAGTCGGGCTCTGTGCTGACAGCTCAGAACCTGGAGCTGCTTCAGATTCTGTGTCCCCCCTCTCTCTGCCCCTCCTCCCCTTGCTTTCTCTCAAAAAATAAATAAACATCAAAAAAATTAAAAAAAATAAAAATTACAGCGAAGAACCCTGGCACAAAGATAAACTTGATCCAGCTGGGAAACGTTTCATCTTTGGAGGCTGATTCCTTCCCCAAACCTATAACGGCAAACACACGCTCATGCCGGAACTCTGGAAGCATTCACAGAAGTAGGTAAAGGATTTGCAGATGCTGATCGCCTAGGATGAGTCAGGGAACCAGAATTCAGCTCTATCATCCGAATTTCTTACTCCCTATAACACTTTACTATTTTGCTTGATGGGTTAGTAACTTAAACATTGGATTAAAATTGATAAATGCAAGATGCACCTTGAATTGATATCTCCTCCCATAAATTAATTAATTAATGTGAGTCTGTATAAGGGCACCTGGCTGGCTCAGTCGGTAGAGCCTGCAACTCCTATCTCGGGCTCATGAGTTTGAGCCCCACAGGGGGCATAGAGATTACTTTAAAAAAAAGATTTTATTTTTAAGTAATCTCCACACCCAAAGTGGGGCTCGAGCTCACAACCTTGAGATTAAGAGTCACCCATTCCACAGATGGAGCCAGCCAAGTGCCCTGAGATCACTTAAATAAGGAGAACTTTTAAAAATGAGTGGACCGGGGCGCCTGGGTGGCTCAGTCGGTTAAGCATCCGGCTTCAGCTCAGGTCATGATCTCACCGTTCGTCGGTTCGAACCCCGCATCGGGCTCTGTGCTGACAGCTCAAAGCCTGGAGCCTGCTTCGGATTCTGTGTCTCCCTCTCTCTCTGACCCTCCCCTGCTCATGCTGTCTCTGTCTCTCAAAAAATAAATAAAAAACATAAAAAAAATTTAAAAAATAAAGAAATAAAATAAAAATAAGTGGATCTATATAGAATCGCTGTTGTAAACTCTAACATCTTTCTCCGTAGTTATAGTTCAAGGAACATCATTTTTTTTTCAAAATATTTTCAATGTTTTCTCTTATAAATATAGAGACTGATGTAATGTATATATCTTGCTTATTTGAGAGCCTCTCAAGGGGTGCCTGGGTGGCTCGGGTGGGTGAGTGTCTGACTTTGGTTCAGGTCATGATCTCTCCGTTCATGGGTTTGAGCCCTGTGTCGGGCTCTGTGCTGACAGCTTGGAGCCTGCAGCCCATTTCAGATTCTGTGTCTCCCTCTCTCTCTACCCCTCCCCCACTCATGCTCTGTCTCTCTCTCAAAAATAAGTAAACATTAAATTTTTAAAAAATGTAAAAAAGAGAGCCCAGCAAAATATAAATGAAAGGATGTGATATACAAAGTCCTTTTGTCCCCTTATTAATCTGTGGCTCAAAGCCTTTGAAATAATTTGATCAGCGGTCGGTATTGTGTGAAATGATGACCCCAAAACAGTCTGTCAGTCCCCTGGCATGCCATTTTTCAACAGCGTGGTGTAATTATAATGGACTTTATTGACGTAATAAATACGGGAGCACAGGTGGTATCCATTTCCAGTTGTTTAATTGCAGAAACGAAAGATCTTGTAATATGGAGCTGACACGGAGAATTCGTCAAGCCACAATAAAATTCTGAAATAGCTGTGACCTTGGGGTCATAAAAAGACTGATCAGGAGGAAAAAATTTTTATGATACAGAAGCGATTCTATTGACTTATTTTATTCTTTGCTGGAATGCCAAAGTGGACGGAACTGCTTCTATTGTAAACCTGAGTGGGAGAATCGATACAAATACTGTCTGAAATCATGAGCTACCGTTAAATAAGAAAACACGGTCAACTTTTATTTTTTAAGAATACTGACCCCGAAGAAGAGAAGGGTCCTGGAATTTGACCATTAATTAGCTTTTTGAAGCTAAAGTCAACTGGTGTAAGAGAAAAAACATTGGTGATTTTCTTCCAAACAGTGAGGCCATGTGACACGTCATCTTTTCTTGTATGACTCGAATAAGGGTTCATTTAGGGACAAAGCACAGTAAGAATGCGGGACCGCCCCCCCCCCCCCCCGTTTTCCTTCCACATTCCCCTCCGTTATTCCCCAGGATGACTACCCCAACTCAGGTGTGTGAAAAAGAAGTGGGGGGGGGGTCATGTTTATTCGCATTTTACACAAAGTCCAGTAACTCCTCCGAGATCACGGCCCCAGTTCAGCTGCAGGCTAGAGCTAGAAGCAGCCCTACAACGCAGCTGTGCTGGCCTCCCTGCAGACACCCCCTCCCCCCACGCGCCCCGAGGCACCAGAGAACACACTCCCCTTTCTCGCAGCTTCGCCACATACTGAAGGCTGATGCTGGTCACGATCAGCCGGTGGTTCACGCAAGCAAACGGGAGCATTGGAACAGGTCAAAAAGCTCTGGTCCAGGGGTGCCTGGGTGGCTCAGTCCATTAAGCATCCAACTTTGGCTCATATCACGATCTCACAGTTTGTGTGTTCGAGCCCCACATCGGGCTCTGTGCTGACAGCTCCGAGCCTGGAGCCTGCTTGGGATTCTGTGTCTCCCTCTCTCTCTGCCCTTCTCCTGCTCATGCTCTGTCTCTCTCTCTCTTGAAAATAAATAAACATGAAAAAAATTAAAACAAACAAACAAAAAGCTTCGGTCCAGGAGATGCTGACATATACATAAATAAACACACTGCACTTCCGCACAGGGTTTGTGCCTTCATGCTCATCTGTGTCCCGCCGGACCTGTCCAGACCTTTTCTCTGACAGATAAGGAAAACGAAGCTCACCGAGTCTTGACCGACACAGCTCATTAGTGGCAAAGCTGAAATCTGAGCAGACAGCTTGACTTTTGGTTGCTGTGATTCCTGCTAGCCCCTCCCAGGCACGTGCACAAAGAATCTGGATTAGAGAGCTCTGATGAACGCATACTGAAATTAAACACATCGAGAAATATCTATTGCCCTGTTCTCAGAGTGATGATTTAAAATTTTGAAACGTCTTTCATAATTGGGGTTTTCTCGTGCTTCCTTCGGCCCGTGCCAAAATATCGAACAATATAGATAAACGACCGTGCTCTGAGCAAATTACTGAACGTGTAAACAAACCTAACAAAGACAGAGCCTGGGATTTGGACCCAGAGGGAGGAAAGCATGGCGCTGCACACAGCCTCTCCCAAGCACCTGTATTCTTACCTTGGAGTACTTCTGGTCTCTGGGATGGGCGAGTTGAGTAGGAGTTATCATTCAAAGCGGCGGAGTGGCTTCATTCGAGGGAGCTCTTATGAAAATGTTTTCTAGAAGTAATGATGTGATGACGAGCATGATGGACAATGAAGTGGAGGAGATGGAAGTAAAGACGTGGTGGTCACGGGGTCACCAGTTATCATATATCTTTAAAATTTTTTGTTTATTTATTTAGGGAGGGGCACACAAGTGGGGGAGGGTTAGAAAGAGAGAGGGAGAGAGAGAATCCCAAGCAGGCTCTACACTGTCAGTGCAGAACCTGACGCAGGGCTTGATCCCATGAACCGTGAGATCATGTTCTGAGCCGAAAGCGAGAGTCAGATGCTCAACCGACGGAGCCACCCAGGCGCCCCGTGAAATTCATTTCTAAACATACATTCATTACTTACATGCAGGTCTTGGGGAAGGGGGCATTTTTTAGAGAAATGGTAGGAAAGAGGGCTAGAGTTTAAAATTGAGTCCAAATTCTAGAGAGCGATGAATGTCAAACTAAGGAACTGTGACTCTAATCCAGGGGTCTGCAGATAATGGCTCACGGGACAGATGTAGCCCACTGCCTATTTTGTAAGTGGAGTTTTACCGGGACACGGACATGCCCATTTGTTCAGGTATTGTCTGTAGCTCGCTTCTTTTTTTTTCCACTCTAAGGTAGACCTGGGTCGTTTCAACAGAGACCATATGGCCCACAGAGAGATATATATATATACATATGTATATATATATGCTCCCATCCAGAAAAATATGGCTGCACTCCATGATGCCATGATGGACGGTATTGAAGGTTCCGGACCAGGGCATGCTGTGCTGGATGCTCAGTGTGGCACGAGGATGTAGCATGGGCTGGAACAGAGAGAGGACGAGTCATCAGACAATAATCTAGGAAGGTTTTAAAAGTTATATATGTCTGACGTACACTGTGATATAAAGTTGCCCATGGGAGCCCTCCAGAGAGGGGAGCCCTTCGTAATGTCACAGAAGTACTTCCGGTGGGATGGACTGAGGAGCAGCCAGAGTGGGCTCCGAGGACCCAATGTGTCAATTCTCCCCTGGGGTCCCCTCCCTCAGCACATGTGGACATCAGGCACGGGGAGCAGAGAAGGGACACACCGCCAGGCGCGGCAGTCCCTGTGCGTGGGCTACAGGCCCTACGGGGTTCCCAGCCCTCTCGTTGCTCACTGTATCACGGAGCATCGCGCACCTGGGGCCCTTGTGGGTTCTCCAGTGCCCCTTCCAAGTTCCCCCTCCATTCCCGCTGCTTCCGGTCAGATGCCACTGTTTCCGTTTCTCCTCTCGGCTGGTGGAACAAGTCAAGTTCTTTCTGGCTTGGGCCACCCAGACTTGAGGAGGGATCTGTTCTTCCCACAGCCCCCTGGATTCTGACTCAGCAGTTTGTGTGGATTGTCCCCAGAACTTTCCAGAACATTCCTGGGCTCTTGGTGCTCAGGCTACTACTCTGGAGTTGCCAGTGCTTTGTTTTTTCATGTACGCTCTCCTTTCTGATGCTTCTTCGAACTTTCCCGAATCCTGCTCCCCCCAAAACGTGCTTTCACTTTCTTTTATCTCCCCTCGTTTGCCCCAGTAGCCCCTAATCACTTTGTATTGCCCCCCCAACCCTATCTAGTTCTTACCGTCCCACTCATGGACTACCTGGCTCACTCTTCTCCAGACAAACGTGTGCAAAAATGTACACAAATATCTGTAACTATTAGCACACCTAGAATCTGCTGCAATGTTGGCTGCTCCCTGGACGGACAGAGGAGTGGGGAGTGAGCCTAGCAATTGATCACTCAGTAGTGCTGCTCCTGGGATGGATACTGTGCTCACAGGATCAACTTCAGAAAAGTTATTTTGTTGTTAAATAAAGTAAAGGTGGTGTTGGAATTCATCAAAATAATTGTCAATCTTTTCCTCCAGATTAGTAAGTGTAAAGTTGATTACTATATATTTTTCCTGTCACTCCTTTGTGACATGCTCCTAAGATAGTTTGACAGCTGGCATGCTCTGGGGAGGGGAGGGGCACAGCCTCATACCATTTTCTTTAGCCAGACACGCAAGCTATTTTACCTCTGACCTTTGCTCGCTCACCCTCGACTTCTTCATCGAGTGGCAAGCCTAGGCATTCCTTGTCCCTGCATCTGTTCACATCCATCCAAAATGTATCGACAAGTCAATTCTCCCATGAAGAACGAGCCAAGTTCACAGAATTGGTATAAAAAGTGGATTGAATTCTTTTTGCAACAAGAGGGTCCCAATCTCATTATTAACATCAAACAATCCCACTGTTTTAGGCTCGTGTTTCCAAGCAGCGTGTCTTATGAAAAGCCTTTTGTGTCGCAGACTGACTGTGCTTGCTTACTCTCAGATAGCTTTCAGAGAAAAGTAATTTACTAAAATATGAAAAATACAAACAAAAGTTTAAAATATGACTCCCCTACTGAGACTCAAATGAAAAATGCATGCAAACTATTTTTAGACTTTTTTTTCCCTTTAAAATTGACTTAAAATGTCAGTTCAGTCTTTTGGAAAGATCAAGATATGTTCTTTTAAATTTTTTTTTTTAACATTTATTCATTTTGGGGAGAGAGAGAGAGTGTGAGCGGGGGAGGGGCAGAGAGAGAGAGAGAGAGAGACAGAGAGAGAGAGAGAGAGAGAGAGAGACAGGAAATCCGAAGACAGGCTCCAGGCTCTGAGCTGTCAGCACACAGCCCGACTTAGGGCTCAAACCCATGAACTGCAAGACCATGACCTGAGCTAAAGCAGGTCGCTTAACCAACTGAGCCACCCAGGCGCCCCAAGATATGTTCTCTTAAAGACAAAGACTGGAAAGGAATACAGACAATTTTAAAAAGCTTTCTCTATTAAATTTGATATAGTGGGCATGCAGGCACTTTATTTGGTTTTTGATTGTTATTTGGGAAATTAAAAAAATAACAAATGAGGAAAAGTAAAAGCCATGTTGGGATGGTAACAAAACTTGTCTCTGATGTTGTATTTTTCTTTTATTTTAATACTTTTAATGGTCATTTATTTTTGAGAGGAAGAGCATGAGCAGAGAGAGGCAGACACAGAATCGGAAGCAGGTTCCAAGCTCTGAGCGGTCAGCACCGAGCCCAACGCGGGGCTCGAACTCAAGAGCGGTGAGATCATGACCTGAGCCAAAGTTGGGCGCCCAACCGACTGAGCCACGGTTGCACAGTAAGTACCAAACTTGTTTCTCCGTTTAAAGGCAGAAACTCAACAATTTAAATAATGGTACACGTGGACTTAAGTCGGTGACAAATTTAATGGCTCCAGTTGCTGGATCTTGACTCCTTTGCCCCTGATTAGTACTCTAGTAACAACAATGAGTTTATAAGTCATTAGATTAAAAGGATTTCCAAATGGTGGTAATTAAAATCACGAAGAGCCGGCAATTTTTGTCCGGCTCACCTCAGCCCCAACAGCCGGCTGCACACCTGGTTGGCACCTGTGCCACCCACCCCCCCATGATGGGGACAGCGTCTGGGGGCCGCCCGCGCCCTCCTCCCGGGGGGCTTCCTCCCGGAACTGCCCACGCAAGCACAGGCACGCGCACTGCGCCCGGCCGCCGCGCACCTCGCAGGTCGCGGGCCAGCCGGGCCGCAGGGCGCGCGCACCCTCGGGCTGTGCGCAGGCGCCGCACCTTCCACAGGTGCCTGCCGTCCGGGCCGCCGCGGGTCGGGGCCACACGCGCGGGCCCGAGGGAATGGAAGAGCCGGGGGCCACTCGCGCTCTAGTCTCCCGGAGTCTCGCCCCTCAGCCGCCGGGGCTGGAGCGGGACCGCGGGGGGCCTCTGGGCGGCCGAACGAGAGGGGCGGAGCCAGAGCGGAAGGCTGGGCGGAGCGTGCGCCAGGCTGGTGGGCGGGGCGGGGAGCCGGACGGGGGGCGGGCCGGGGCGGGGCGAGGGCCGTTGGGGGCGGGGCCTGCGCTAACGGTCGCGCGGCGGGCGGCGGGCGCGGCGCGCTGTGGAGAGGCGGCGGAGCGCGGGCAGGGCGGGCGCGAGGAGCCGCGGGGCGCGGCGGCTGAGGTGAAAGCCGCGGGCGCGCCCCGGCCGGCCTGGCCCGGGCGCGAGGGGCCGGGGACGCAGGGCCCTCCTTGGGACCCCGAGCGCGCGGACCGGCGCGGTCCGTGAGGCGCGGGCGCGCGAGGGTCGAGTCGGGCCGCGAGTCGCGCGGCTCTCATTTCCTTTGCTTCCCCCCGGGGTGCGGGGCGCGACCTTCCGAAGTGGGGTTCGCGAAGCCAGCTGGCCGGAAGCGCTGTCCCCGCAGCCAGGGGGCTCCGTGGCAGTGTGTCACGGAGGGTGGCCGGCGAGGGCCAAGGGTGTGACAGGCGCTGCGGGGACGCGGCCGGGGCGAGCTGAGCCCGGCGCTGGTGTCGCGGAGCGGACGAGGGACGGCGAGAGCGGGCGTCGGGTGGGGGGGGGGCATCGCGGGCAGGGCGGCGGGAGGGGGTCTCCGGAGACCCGCCGGATGCGCGTGTGCGGAGCCTGACTTGGGGAGATCCGAGGGGTCGGGGGGGGGGGCGCTCCTCAGGGAGCCGGGGTGTGGTGTGCCCCGCCGCAGGTCGCGTCGCGGGGAACGAAGGTGGGGGTGGGTGCCCGCGCGCCCCCCAGGGCTCGTCGGGGACACCGGGAGTGGTTGTGGGGGGTGGACTGGCAGAGGCCGCGCCGGCCGGAAGGTCCAGGGCTGCCGCCCGGCGCTGGGAGCCGGGGAGAGTCGGAGGCAAAGGAGAGACGCGGACTAAGTGCTGAGAGTTCTCTGTGGGGCGGAGAAGCGAGGGAGGCAGGGGTGGAGGCGGACGGGGCAAGGAGGTCAGCGGCGTGGCGGGGGGCGTCAGAGTCAGGGGGCAGTTAGGGGCGCCGGCAGGGCTGCGCCAGGGTGGTTTGGGGTCGGGGCTGCGAGGACAGGAGGCGCGGCTGGGGCGCGCAGCACTGCCCCCGAGGAACACACCTCCGCGGCTCCGGGGGAAGGTCCCTCCCCTCCCTGCTGGTGACTCCTCCCGCGCCCAGGCCTCAAGCGGACTGAGTCTGGCCTGCGCAGGGCTGGGGACGATGGCCTCACGCTCGGGAAGTTGGTAGGGTTTGTCCTCGGGTCTGACGGGCACCCTCCTCCCACTGTGAGCCAGCAGCAGAGCCGCGGGAAGCAAGGGCCCCGGCGCAGCCTCCTCCTCCAGGCCTGCCTCCCTCCCGAAGCCTGAAACGGGGGGCCAGGCGGGAGGTGGCCCTTCAGTTTTTAGTTGATTTTGTTTATTTGTTTTTAATTTTTTAATGGTTATGTTTGAGAGAGACAGAGCGCGAGCGGGGGAGGGGCAGAGAGAGGGAGACACAGGATCCCAAGCAGCTCCAGGCACAGAGCCCGCGAGGGGGGCCGAACCCAGGAGTCAGGACATCATGACCTGAGCCCTGAGCCGAAGTCAGAGCTTAATCGGCTGAGCCGCCCAGGCGCCCCCAAACTATCAGCTCTTATGGCCTCAAGTATATACAGGTTCTGGAACGTGACAGAACGTTCTCTTTGTGATTGTGTTTTGTTTGGAGAAAGTGAGAGCACGAACGGGAGAGAGAGAGAGAGAGAGAGAGAGAGAGAGAGAGACACGGAGAATCCCGAGCAGGCTCCATGCTCATTGTGGAGCCCAGTGTGGGGCTCCCTCCCATGACCCTGGCATCATGACCTGAACCACAGTCAGACATTAACCAACGGAGTCATCCAGGAGCCCCAGTGATTTTATTTTTAGAAATCGTCTTTCATTGACAGTTTGCCTTTTTATTTTTTTTAAAGTAATCTCTATACCCAACATGGGGTTTGAACTCACAACCCCGAGACCCAGAGTCACATGTTCTACTGCCTGAACCAGCCAGGCCTCCAGAAGGCTGCTCTTTGGAAGTGGGAGGAGGGCTCAGAGCTCAGGAAGGGGACTTTGGGAGGTCTCGGGTGGGGGCGGTCAGAGGTGGTGATGATGTATGGAATGTCTGCTCAGAGCAGGCACTCCACAACCACTACGGTGGCGTTGTCACCCTGTTACGTGCACTGGACTCTTCCTACCACCACCTCCTGTTCCCTCTACCCTTATCAAGGATCTGAGGCTGTACACATCCAGTCCTACGTCTGACCCTCTGTTTCCGTTGCTCCTCTCTGAGGCTCCTGGGTGAGGAGCCAACGCCCAGGATTCAGAGACACTCAGCCTACATGTGTGGAATAAATAAGTAAAATTGAACAAATCTGCCAGTTTGGTGCAGCTGACAAAGATTATTACACTGAAACCTCTTACAGTGATGATACCGAGGAGGAGCCACCGTTCGATATTTTGACATCATTTATTTGATATTAATTGAGTGCTTTTTATGTGCAAGATAGCATTGAAATACACTCATGAAAGTCTCTGAGGCGCCTCCTCTTCCCTCATGGATCTTACCATCCAGAGATGGGGGTAAAATCACTCCTCTTCCCACACACAGTGTAACCAGATTTGAGTTGTTTACCAATAGAGTTTTGCTGTATTTCTAAAAGTAGGCTTTATGCCAGTAAGTATTTAAATCTGAAAGTGTCCCATTGAATCATCTTTATCTGAAACTCTAAATTTGCAGGGTGCTCAAAAGTTGCTAAATTTACATGTTTTTGGGAAGTGAAGGTTAAAAATTACAACCTACCTATATCATTCAAAACTGTAAAAGGACATTTTGAAACATGTTTTTTTTACAGGTTTGATCTGTACCAACTTATATATCACTGTTAAAATAGAAACTTTGCCCAAAGAATGAATAAAATATCCAAGGCTTTCCTAGATGATTTTTTTTTAAATCCTGGAACTTTTCATGGGTAATTTCAGTTATTTAATTTATGCACTGAAGTTATATTTTCTAAAATGTAGATACAAGAATGGCAAACTCCTTTGCATCAAAGACGTTCACCGCACTTGCAGATCTGTATCCAAATATGGCTAATCTGGTAGGTTTTAAGATCTAGTGATTTGTTCTCTAATGAAACTTTATGTGGTAACATTATATTACATCAACATTATTGACTCATTTGACACATGCTTATGTAATTGACAAGTATGTACATATTCCCGGCATCAGTACAATTGTTAGATGCTAGGTACTCCTAAACTGCTTGGAATTTATGTCAGCTACATGAAGATTAGCCTCTCTTTTGGCTAGAGAGTAGGGCATTGTAGATATGGTTAGCAATTGTTTAAAATAATCAACAGTTTAGTTGTATTATTTTAATTATTTACTAACAGCTCAAATTTACCATGGTAAAATTAAAACATTTTACTCAGGAAGATCTATTCTCTGATCAAACTGTACTTAAGTTATAGACTTAAATATTTATCAATAGGCTCTTTTTAGGACATAAAGGTGCACAATAGATATATTTGTGAAATATTATGTGAAAATTCATTTTTTTACTGAAGAATTGTGGGGGAATTCAATCATTTCAAGACATTTAGACAAAGTCTAGATGGAATCATATTATCGTAAAGCAGTCACACCCCCTTCCCTGCCCTGCCCTGGCAGTCTGTTGTTTATATCTGGCATTTACAAATCCGATTTCTTAAAATGGGATTAAATTTACATGTAGCTGTAATACTGTGTAATGAAAAGTTTATCAATATTAAAAATAATTTTTGCTATTATAGTTTTTCTTGAAAGGGAAGCTGTTAATTTCCTCATCAGTTAGAAAGCTTTACTCAATGTTTCCATTAGTTGTATTTTTACAACAAAATTTGGTGAGACCTGCCTGCGTGTGGGATTTAAGAAATAACAGTGTGTCTAAATGTAGTAAGACTAGTTAATAGCTCAGGTATAATGTGGTAGTCTTGAAAGTTTGAACATATTTTAAATGTAACAGATTATTGCAAGGTTAAAATCAGTTGCTAGAATTTAGTAATGTAAGTTTAAGTTTATCATTTTAGGAAAACATAGCTATTTTGATATTAAAGCATTTTTTTAATATTCAATTTTTCTTTGCTAGTCCCTAAAGTGAACATTAAAATGTTTAAGGAGATGTTAATATTTTTAAGGTTTAAGATCTAGGACTTCAGAGCACAGATTTATTAGCAGCAATATACAAGTTTTGTTACAATCTAATTTATATTACCATTTAGCATGTTTGGATTACAAAGCTAAGCAATTTTATGTGGGTTGTTAGAAAGTCCTATATTAAAGAAAGCTTTGAAGACTGTGGCAAATTAAATTGTATATACATGTGCTTTGAATGAGTTCAGTAAGAATTGATAGCAATGGGCAGTTACTGTGCTCCACCTAGTGATTGAAAGAAAAGTGGAAACATGCTAAGTATTAAATGATTATATTTGTAATAGCAGTTAACTGTCTTATTGCTTCATACTATTCCTTGTGGGATTGAACATTTATGAAGTTCTTTTAGATGTTTGTCTGGAGTAAATATATTTAAATGGCTCTTAGTCAAAAATGTTTGTTAGTGCCAGTAAAATATAACAAGTCCATGAAATTAAATTTACCATCTACATCTGTGTTTAATATTTGTCTTCTATAACCCTTTTGTTTTTCAGAAAATAATTGGTATAGTTATTGGGAAAACAGATGTCAAAGGCTTTCCAGACAGAAAAAGCTGAGTTCTGTTTAACTCTTTGCTTCATTTTTCATCAAGTGTGGCTTATGACTACAACAGAGTATATTTAAGTGATTAAACTTCTCATGCCTGTTGAACTCCTAACAGCAGTGGCCATGCTCTGTATTGTATGGTAAAGAACTCGATTTAAGGCCATATATGGGAGGATGTTAAAGTCATTTTTAATGACATGTGAGAGACTGTGTGGCCATAGTAAGGCCTCCACGTTAATGATCCCCCTCAGCCTAAGAGCTGCAAGTACACAAGTAGAGTTAAGACAGAAGACGACAAGGAACAGGGTTTTCGAACAGGGATGTGCCATGACAGGGTGATGTTGAGGGAGAGAAGTACGGCCGCAGGATCTATGTATTTATTCAACCAGACGATCCAGTGGGAAAAAGCCATCTTTTGTGTGTGGAAAATATAGTTACCTTTGCCTTTAGTGGTTCTCACTGACGTGCTTGAACTGTGTAAAAGTTTTAGGACTATGGAAACATAATCCAAGACTAAAATTAGATTTTCAAAATCAGCTTGTTTTCAAACTTCTGTAGGTGACACAGAAAGATATGATATAAAATGCCAAAACTAGTCATGTGTTCCTGTTAGCCTTTCAAACATCAGTGCTGTGTGAAGGTTGCAGTCTGAGTGCTTCTGGACGGTGGGAGGGGTCAAGCTCTCACTAGCCAGACAGTAATTTTGTTTGAATCACCTGAGTAATTGTGGGCTTTTTTTTTTTTTTTTGACTCATGGTAACTTTCTTTTGTTTCATGTAATATTCATAAGTTTGATATAAATAACGAAGATGTCATCTTGTGCCTGTACTTGCTTATGCATTCACTTTATTTCACCATGATTAATTAGATCAGAATTACCATTTAAATAGTTTGAGAAAGTCTGTATATCTGTTTTCTAAGCTCTAAAAAGAGTATCTTAAAATACGTGAATTAGAAAAACGTCAGTATTTAATATTTGCTAAAATCACAACAATGAAATACAATTTTTACCTATCAGGTTGTAAAGGTAGAGGACTGTTTCTGTGGTGTTTGACAATTTATATGCACAAAATGTATGATTTTATGCACAAAACTCCTTTTTTGGAGAAGACATGCTTACTGACTTTAAGGTAACTACACGTATATTAATGTGTTTTCGTTAAAAATTCAAGCAGTTTCAAAAGGTCGTGTAGTTGAAAAATAAACTTTTTAATTCACCCCCCTGCTCTTTCTAGCCCAGTCTCTCTCCCCAAAGGTAAACGCTAATAACAGTTCGGTAGATACCTATAATTTATACATGTATGTTACGTTGTATTACTTTAAAAACATTTTTTAAATGTTTATTTATTTTTGAGAGAGAGAGAGACAGAGCACGAGCAGGGGAGGGGCAGAGAGAGAGGGAGACCCAGGATCCGAAGCAGGCTCCGGGCTCCACGCTGTCAGCGCAGAACTTGACGGGGGGCTCGAACTCATGAACTGTGAGATCATGACCTGAGCCAAAGTCAGATGCTTAACTGACTGAGCCACCCAGGCGCCCCACTTTTATTAAAAATTTTTAAAAAATTGTTTCAGAGAAAGCAAGTGAGTTTAGGAGAAAGGCAGAGAGAAAATCCCAAGCAGGTTCCACAGTCTGACGCAGGGCTCAATCCCACAACCCTGGGCTCTTGATCTGAGCTGAAATTAAGAGTTGGATGCTCTATAGTCAGAGCCACCCAGGCATCCCATGGTTGTACTGCTTTTTTTAATCAGCAAAAAATAGGAAAGAAATTTTATTTTGGGAAAAGATGTGCCTGCTGACCCCTAGTGGCGTCATTTAGTAGCACACATTTATTAATGTTTTGAAGTAGTGTAGATCTGAATTATCAGGTTAAAATAATAGCAGTAAGAGAGAAATGCAGAACCGAAGCTAATATCTGTATGGTTCAAGCCTATGTGTCATTTCTGTCCAAATATACATCTAACTGGGGAAAGCAAACAGAGGGGTCAGTAGTGAGGTTAGTTACCGACTTTGGCAGCTTTGAGTTCATACAGGCGTGCCTTATAGAACTTATATCTGAAATAATATTTTTACTATGTGTTTGAATATGTTTGTCATCATAATAACCCTGTTTGTTCAACCTTAAAAGTTTTCACTTGAAACATGAAAGCATTGGTTTCCCTTAGATGTTGGATCGGAGAGGTACACTTTCAGTTTTACCATTCGGGACTCACCAGCCCATTTTGTAAATGCAGCATCCTGGGGCAGCGAAGCCTATATCAGATCACTTTCTGACAGCTTTAGGATTGGAGAGTGCGGTAAGTGGGCATTGGTTCTTTAAACTCTTTCTGTTAGAGTATTATTCCTGTGATGTGTTTGAGGGAGTCAAAATAAGACACGACTCATAATTCTCAAGAACCTTATCAGAAAGAAGGCATTCAGCATTTTATTACTTGAAACCTATAAAGGTGATAGTCACATATTTCTCCTGGGTAGCTTTACGATCTTTGGTTTGTTTCCCATTTGAGTTTGCATCAATTCCCATTGTTGCTGTAACCACTTATCTTTCTGCAAACATAAAAAGGCTGTTAAGTAGCTTTTGATAAAACATAATATTTGAATTTTTAATAAGACTTTAAGAAGCTTTTCTTTCAGATTCAAATACCAAATCTTTGGTATCCTTTACCCCTTGCAGGATCCCTCTGATGGTACAATGTCCTGCAATAAAAAACAAGGATTCTGAAAACAGATCTGGATTCAAATCCTAGTTCCAACACTTACATCATGTATTGAGAACATTTCTTTTTTTAAATTTATTATTTATTTTTTTTAATTTTCTAACATTTATTTATTTTTGAGAGACGACAGAGATTATGAGCAGGGGAGGGGCAGACAGAGAGGGACACACAGAATCAGAAGCAGGCTCCAGGCTCTGAGCTGTCAGCACAGAGTCCGACGTGGGGCTTGAACCCACGAACTGTGAGATCATGACCTGAGCCGAAGTCAGACGCCTAACCTACTGAGCTACCCAGGCGCCCCTTTGAGAACATTTCTTAACCTTTTTGAGCTTAAATTATGAAGTAGTGCCCCGTAGATTCTTGTGAGTGTTAAATGAGGTGGTGTGCCTGGGGTAAAGGGTAGAACTTTGTCATCCAGTGGGTGACAGCTCTAGCCTCGTCTGGGAGACAAGACAACGTTTATACCAGCTCTCTTTCATGGTAGAAAAAAGAAGGGAAAGAATAACGCATACGATTGAACTCTGCTCCAGTGCTGTGGCATCGAGCGGGGTATTACCTGTTTCTGTCACTTAGCACCTACTCCTGCATTTATTGCCTTGTCTTAGGAACTGGCGGGGTATTTGTAGTGTCTCTGTAACTGAATAATAACATATGGACTATGAGGGCAGAAAAGTTTGCAAACTTCACAGGGCCCAGTTACAGTTAGAAACATTTCTTGGCTAAATGCCAGTACGTTAGTTGTCTGGAGCTAAAGATCTATTTTGGTATTAAACCACATGTTGATGGTTGTGAGGATGAATGAGATAGGGACTTTAAAAGCATTAAAGTTGACGATAATTATAAATCTAAATAGGATCTTAGTGTGGCGGAGTGAAAAGATTATAGATTTTTGAATCAACAATTGTAAGTCTAGCTCTACTGCTTTCTAGATATAAAACTAAGAAAGGCATTTAACCTCTGTGAGCTTCTTCATTTGTAAAAAGGGATAATCAGGGAGTGGTTGCATGAGGAATTCACAAAACAGAGCACAAAAAGGTCTAATATAGACCATAAGGAAACAGAAACCCTAAAATGTTAAGTCATAAAGCTGTTAAGTTATAGAACTGAAATCAGGAGCTGGATTTTGCATTGCTCTTTTTGCCCCACGGCTGTTGTTTCCCAAGGCAACGGTGAATTGGGTGAAGTTCAATTAAAGTATATGTTTTAAGGAAGGGCAACTCATGACCACATCACATGTTCAGTGTAACTAATCAATAAAGCAATATTAATTCAGGTCATCTGTTGGGATTTAAACACAAAGCCAAAGAAATGTCATCGGGATCAAACTGATGGTCAAGCCATCTGTGTCTCACAGTGACACAAGAAAAGGACTATGAAGGATGTGTAACCCTGACTCAGAAATTAGAAATAATATTGTAATGTTCATTGTTATGTACACTTGTTTTAACAAGTGTTACTTGTTAAACTTTTGTTTAACAAAAGTTATTCTTTTGTAATAGTATGTCTTCCTTCTCTTGTAGTGATAATTGAAAATCCTCTGATCCAAAGAAAGGAATTAGAAAGAGAAGAAAAATTCAGCCCAGCAACTCCTGGGTAAATATTCCAGCACAGAGTCAATGCCTTTGTGCCAGGGTGACTGCCTCTGTGGGTGCCTGTGCGTCAGGTTAGCAGAGAGCTTACTGAAGGATATGCTTCAATTGGAAAATTAGGAGTTTAATTGTGCTTCACGATATTTACCTTTGATTGTGAAATAATTTACATTGATACAGGAATACATGAAGAGTGGCTGTCTTTATTACTTTTATTCTCATTCTTAGATTTGGACAAATTTGACTCTAGTCACATTAAAGCTGAACGAGAAGGAAAGATAAATCTTGTAAGTCCTGTATATGTGTCACAGCGAGGCATAACTCTGCCTGCGTGCCTTCACCTTAGTTCGTGTTCCCTGGAAGCAGAGCCCAGAGGGGCATTTTTGTGCAGGTGGTCACTCAGGAGCGGCCTGTAACCATGGCGTCAGGGTGGAGCAGAGAGGAGGGCTGGGTCGGAGCCGGCAGGGAGCTCTGGAGCATGAGTGCACCCCTGAAGAAAGGGGAGTGGGCTTCGGGCCCTGTATTCACAGGCCACAGGCTGCAGTCCACTCCCCGCTGCTGGCATTTCTGACGGAGGGCAGCTCTCCTGAGAAAGGGGAGGCTGGCACAGGGCTCTGCGTGGGACAGAGTCTCCATGACACGCACACCTTCCCACCTTCCGTTCTGTCCTCGTCGTGTTCCAGACTCCAGGTCTCGTTTCTGTGCACCCACACGGATTTCTGTCCACTTTCTGAACACCCTGGGCTCAGTCTGCACCAACAGCACATGCGCTTCACTTCCCTCTGCACAGAGCAGTCTCCTCCCATCTGCTTTGAACGTTTGCTTCTTCTCCTCAGTGTAGTGTCTGCTCAAATGCCACCTCCTTAGGCCTTCTCCATTTACTCTATGTGTTAGCGGCCCTTCCAATCCCTCGCTAGGACCTTGCCCAGTGCTGTTATTGTCATAACCTGCGGTATGACATTATTTGATTAATTGTTGTCTGTCCTCCACTCACCCATGTGAGCTCCATGAGATCAAAGGTCTTGTCCCTCTTCTCACCACTGTATTCCCTGTGCTTAGACTAGGGTCTGGCACATAATAGATCTCGGCAAATATTTATGGAATGAAAGGATGAATGGATGGAGAGAGGGTCAGGAGGAAGAGCATTTTGGTAGAGGGAACAAGCATGAAACCTCCTGGCCTTTTCCAGAGCAGTTAACAGTAGGTTGAATCATATGAAACTTGATGTTCGACTATATTTGGTCTAAAAAACAGTGCGGGTGCAGGCGTACGTGTCACTCTCATAGTCTAGTATCTGATATGACTGGAATACAGGGCAAGCGGCAGGGGGGGGGCAGTGGGAGGGAAAGCTTGAGAGAGGAGCAGAGATACTTCACAGGCAGCCCTGCCTGCCCTGCCAACTTCATCCTCTGGCGACGGCTAGCCCAGGTCTTTGCGCTGGGAAAGAATATGCTCATATTTGTGGCTGAGAAACATCACTTGAGCTACCTGAGTGGGGAAGGAAGCTTAGGAGACAAGGCAATAGTCTGGGCAAGAAGTGATGAGGTAAAACCCTGAAGAAGTAGGGGTGTGTGGGAGGAGGGCTGGGTTAGAGGGCTGAAAAGAGGCTCCAGGAAGGGACTTGATTGGTTGGACAGGGAGAGCACCTCGATTCAAGTTCAGTATGTAGATGTTGGGCATCTACTCCGCAGAGAGTATCACAGGAGGAAGTCTATGCACCGTCCTGATGCAGGCAGGGCAGGGGGTGTCGAGAGATGGAAATGACGGGACACCCCTACCCCGACATTTCAGAGTGCTTTTATACTGCTGTTTCACAGAGAACAAAACAGACGCTCAGAGTTTGGGGCAAGGTCAGAAACTTGTATGCTTAGAACTCAGGCACAGATTCTTCATCAGAACATTTTCTTAATGAAAATACATTTAGACAAAAAATATTGTACAACAGTTTTCATTGTTTCTGAGAGTATAAATTTTCTGAATATAGTCTAAATCACAACCAAAAAGATAATTTAATATGAATTTGGAAATATTTTTCTATTAGAAAGTCACTTGATATTAACTATTTGTGTGTTTTTTACAATTTAGCAACTGTAAACTATTGCTCAGTGAGAATCACTCCGCCGTAAAAGTTTGTTCCAGTTATGAAGTGGACTCCAAGCTCCTTGCTCTGATATACTTACCTATTAAAGAGTCTCGTGATTACTATTCATTGGGTGACATTGTTGCAAACGGACACAGTCTAGACGGGAGGATTATTAACGTGCTTGCAGCGGTCAGGTCGGTGAGTTACAGCCTCCACGGAGCCAACCTCCCTTTGGTGGGGAGTTCTATCGCTTCATTTCTGTTTGGAAAGTATTAAACAGTTGGAGTACATTTTCTTGATCCATAGTCAGTTGAATTAAGAAAATGATACCAGTCCACCAGTCCTCGTCAACGTCAAAGTAGCATTGTATCTGTGAATGAGTAGCATAATAAGATCATATTTAAATGTTAAATGCAGCACACTCATAAATGATCTACCAGCTATAATGAGAGCTTTTCACACTTTGGTTAAACAAACATGAGAATGGAAAGGGTAAATTCATTGACTTGAAGATCTGCAGGAAATCTCTTGAAGGAGTGGAAGTTGGAAAACTCATGCAGTCCATTTGTGTATGTGCTCACAGTATCCTGAGATGGGGGTGAGAATATCCACTGTGTGGTCGGCCCGTAACCTAATGCAGGCATCGTGGGGTGCTGGGGAGCCCCTCACCAGTAGCACATCATCATGTTTCTCTCTCATAGTTGCTGCAGCAAGTTTCAAACTCTGTTGGACAGACTAGTCACTTGGCAGACATTTAGAGATCTCAAAAGTGAGGTTTCAGGACATCTGGGTGGCTCAGTCAGTTAAGTGTTTCACTCTTGATCTCAGCTCAGGTCTTGATCTCAGGATCATGAGTTCAAGCCACTCCATGCCGGGTGTCAAGCCTACCAAAAAAAAAAAAAAAAAAAAAAAAGTTTCACCAAAAAAAAAAAAAAGCACATGAAGAAGGTTAAAGGGGCAAAACCAATTCCTCAGTGTATGTAATGATGATAGTCAAAGACTGTATATATATATGAAATAGACGCGTACTTGCAGATAATGTTGTAAGTAATTGCTCAGTGCTTTTCCATATTAAATGACAGGGTCAACTCTCCCTGTTGACAGGCCTGTGATGGTGAAGCCATGGCTGCTTTGTTTTCCACCCTAGCCCCAGCTGAGCACAGCACCTGCCCCAGAGTGAGTGCTCAATATCATTCAGAACAAAGGAATAAATACCCTATATGAAAATATTGAAAAATAGGAGGGGCACCTGGGTGGCTCAGTTGGTCAACCGTCTGACTTTGGCTCAGGTCATGATCTCACAGCTCCTGAATTCAAGCCCTGAGTGGGGCTCTATGCTGACAGTTCAGAGCCCGGAGCCTGCTTTGGATTCTGTCCCCCTGTCTCTCTGCCCCTGCCCAGCTCACACTCTGTCTCTCAATAAACAAACAAACATTCAAAAAAATAGGAGAAGTCCCTTTTTGGACAATTTAGCTTATTTAAAAATTTTTTTAAATATTTATTTTTAGAGAGAGAGGGAAGGAGGGGGAGAGAGAGAGAGAGAGAGAGAGAGAGAGAGAGAGAATGTGAGTGGGGGAGGGGCCTAGAAAGAGAGGGAGACACAGAATCGGAAGCAGGCTCTGGGCTCTGAGCTGTCAGCACAGAGCCTGTGCAGGGCTTGAACTCATGAACTGTGAGATTATGACCTGAGCAGAAGTCGGATGCTTAACCGACTGAGCCACCCAGGCGCCTCTAGGCAATTTAGCTTCTTACGTAAAGGCAAAATATGATCTCAATTTCCCTGCAATGCCGTATAATGCCAGTATATTACGATGTAGTAAGAGTTCTCTAAAACTCGGGATCGAGTATAAGCAGATGCTGCTTAACCGCCGTGAGTCTGGTACCCTTTCCTAGGATGACATTCCTTCTTTGCTTTCCCATGTCTTTCTTCTACTGTTTTGCTTCCAACCCTCTTACATTACCTTTTCTTCTCATTTTTGTTTAACCCTTTCTCTCTTCTTTCTTACCCTTCTCTCTTCACGTTAGAATCCTTTTCCTATAATTCTCTTGTGTGCTATGGTATGGTGGACCTCTGTCAGGCTCTGGCTGTCCTTTCCTCCGACTTGACTTCTAGATCCTGCTCTGCTGCTGGAAGCTGTGTCTTTCTTCAGCTCCTTCCCATGGAGCGCAGCCCTGCGAGGACATGAGTGGTGACAATAGCATAAGGGACAGCCAGCTGACTGCCCCTGCTTGGGCCACTGCTGTGTGGCTGTCAGAGGGGCCTGCTCTTCTATCTGAGAACTCCCTAGGGGGACAGAAGGGCCCCTGAGTTTACCAGATGGTATGTCAAAGTGACCTCCCATACATCCCTCATTTGGTCCTTACCACCTTATCCCTATGGAGGCGACAAAGAAGGCATTGCTATCATACCTGTGCTAGCAAGAAGAGGATGCTGAGGCCTTGGAGGACCGAGTTCATTCAGTCACAAGACTCCATACTAGGCTCTGAGCCAAGCCACGGGAATCACAGGGTGTTAAAAATACACTTCGTATCCTCACTGAGTCCACCTAGATGCCACCCAGGGGCTTGTGTTGGAGCATTGTTTTTGACATGTTGAAAAGACCCCAGAGTCTTAAAGCACATTATTTCTGTATCTCTCTTCAATCAAAGTGTGTAACTTACAACTTCAGCTAAATACACCTAGTTTAGATAAAAGAGGCTTCAAATTTTTAAAATTTTTATTTATTTTTGGGGGGGGGGAGAGGGAGGGGCAGGGAGAGGGAGGGGCAGAGAGTGGGAGACACAGAATCCAAAGCAGACCCCAGGCTCTGAGCTGTCAGCACAGAGCCCGATGCAGAGCTTGAACTCCTAAATGGTGAGATCATGACCTGAACCGAAGTTGGACGTTTAACCGACTGAGTCACCCAGGTGCCCCAGAAGATGCTATTTTAAAATGTGTGTGTGTGTGTGTGTGTGTGTGTGTGTGTGTGTGTGTGTGTGAGAGAGAGAGAGAGAGAGAGAGAGAGAGAGAGAAAGAGAGAGAATCCCAAGCAGGCTGCACTCTGTCAGCCTGGATCTCAACGAACTGTGAGATCATGACCTGAGCCAAAATCAAGAGTTGGACACTTAGCCGATGGAGCCACACAGGCGTCCCCTAGATAGAAGATGCTTTTAAAATCACCAAATATATAGTAGTGATTCTTTCTGTTTTGATATTTTTAATTTGATGTTTAAAAGATAAAGATTTGAGTATTTCCATTAACATTTAAGTACCTCTACAACTATAGGTGAAGAATAACGATTTCCTTCAATTCCTAAGGTTGGAGAGCCAAAATACTTTACAACTTCAGACCGAAGAAAAGGCCAGAGGTGTGAGGTGAAACTCTATGACGAGACGGAGTCTTCTTTTACAATGATATGGTAACCTCCTACATCTGTTCCGAACTGTGAAATCCCTGCTATTATCACCAAGACAGAACGCTTTTGTTTCACCAAAAAGATGATGAATTTCATAGTGGGAGAAGAGTCATGATTAGAGAGAAATAATTATTAAAAAGGAAACTTTGCTCTTGTACATTGAGTTGTTACAGACTGTGCTGTAAGATGACCTTAAGATGAGATTGTTAGACAGCATGGGATTGTTTAAATGGACTCCATGTGACTGGTTCATTCTTGTTCTCTGCTTTATCACAAACAATGATTTATTTGGTCCAATGGTAATAAACCAGCCAGATTTTCCATGATTGGCTGGGTGGCATCCTGGAGTCAGGCCGTGGGAAGATGGTAGAAAAGCAAGTGTTGTCCCAGGCTGTACCCTGAAGCCCCACAGTGTAGGATGTGGCATTGTCTAGACTCCAGATGCCTGGGCACCAAAGAAAACACTTAATTTGAAACAGACCTGCAGCCCATCAAGTCCCCTGAGCAGTTTATCCAATGTGGGAGCCCCCTCTTAATGGTCTGACAGAGTGACTTTAAAGGCTTTCAATTTGTAGTCACTCAGCTCTACCTGGAGTGCCCTCAGTAGTGGGCAGAGGGGAATTAATGGGGCAGAAGTTGTTAAAGACGAATAGCGTCAAAGGAATGCTTTATCACACAGACGTTAAAGGCTTTGTGAAGTAGACTGTGTATCCGGCAAAATGCAGGAGAAGCCAGGGATCCGGCAAAATGCAGGAGAAGCCAGCCTCCTTATCTTGTGCCTTGATAACTTGGGGAATTGTTAACTGCAGCCATTAGGACATTCTTTTTTTGGTAAATAAAGTGGTCACTGCCAATTTTTCCTAACGTGTTTGATTTTTACTTTTTAAAAATATGCAGTTGGGATAATGAATCTATTCTAGTTGCACAGAGCTGGATCCCACGAGAAACAGGTATGATACCGTGATGACTGTGTTCACTACTTGTCATTTTTTATACCCCCCCGTAATAATTTTAAAATGGCTTTTCTCCCCTAAACAGTAATATTTGCCTCAGATGTAAGAATAAGTTTTGACAAATTTCGGAACAGCATGACAGCAACGGTCATCTCAAAAACCATTATTACAACTAATCCAGGTAAAAGGCTATCTGAAATTTTTTATCCCTTTGGAGATGACTGTATCACATATTTCAGTATTTGTGCAGTATATTTAAGGATGAAAACAGTGCTTGGATTTTGTTTGAATTAAAAGTGAAAACTGCTTTATACGCTTTACATTTCCATTTCTTATACTTGCAGTGAGCTATATCTTTGCTAGCTTTACTAAAGAAATGTGAAAAACCAGATTCATTTTTATTTATTTAAAAAATTTTAAGCATTCATTTTTGAGTGACAGCATGAGTGGGGGAGGGGCAGAGAGAGGGAGACAATTTGAAGCAGCTTCAGGCTCTGAATTAGCTGTCAGCACAGAGCCCGACGCGGGGCTCGACCCACGAACCGTGAGATCATGACCTGAGCCAAAGTCGACGCTCAACCAACTGAGCCACCCAGGTGCCTTGGATTCATTTTTAAAGTATCATCCCTTGTAATGATTTTTGAGAGATCAATGCTATTGATTAGATAACCTAAATTTCTATTTTAAAAATAAATTCAGCTTTACTACATTCAAATAATTTAGTACTGGAGCATTGAGAACGTATACATATTATCATTAGTTCATAACATGGATGAAATACCTAACGGCCCACAGGAGTGGTTGTTGAAAGCAGTTACAGCTTATTCCAGCACGTCGTGTGGGGAGTGGGGTCTGGGGAGATGTAAGGGGTCGGCACCTTTAAGGGTCCTCAGAGTACTTTGTACCGCAGACAGAATGATTAGCCCGGCACCAGTGATGGAATGGCCCTTCACAATCTCAGGAAGCCATAAATACAGTAGTGCTCCCTTTCAAAGAGCAGCGCACTCTGCTGGTCACTAACAGAGCTTAACACCGACTGGGCATTATAAAGCAATTTTATGCCTTTGACCAAACCACTATCAGAATTTTTTTGAAGTGTGACCTCAAATGACAAGACTTCGTTTTCTACATAAGTGCATTGGACCTTGCACATCTGCCCAGGAATGCCGTGTCCCTGAAAGTGGCATCATGGAAGGTGACATGAGGTGCACTGGCTTGCCTTCGTTGAAATCTCATCCACTGTGCACATGATGTGTGCCAGGCATTCTCCTGGGGTCCAGTGACAAAACACAAATGTCTCTGCCTGTGTGATGCTCACATTCTAGCAGGAGAGAGAGATGAGAAACAACAAAGATAACACATCTGTGGATTATGACGTATTTAAGAAGAAAAAGAGGAAAGGGGTCAGGAGGGTCCAGAGTGACATGGTGTGTATAGGGCAGGTTGCACTTTACAGAGGGTGGTCAGGTAGGTGGGCCTCCTTGGGAAGGTGACATTTGAACAAAGACATGATGAGGCAGTGAGGGGGTTAACCACAGGAAAGAGCTCCAGGCAGAGGGAACAGCCAGTGCAAAGGCCCAGAGGCTGGAGCGTGCCTGCTTGTGGGCACAACAGCAAGGAGGCCGGTGTGGCTGCAGCTGATGGAGCACGGGCAGGAGGAGGTGTCGAGGTCAGAGGGGAGAGGGTGGATCTCAAGAAGGCCTTATAGGCTAATGAAAGGTCCTGGCAAAGAGGAACCGGGTCAAGATTTGGAGCAGAGCACTGGCATTTCTATGCACTTTCTATCGCTTTAGCTGCTTTTTGTAAATCGATGGTGACACAACAGTGATATATTGTCAACATTTAGGACAAGACTGGCACTCTTCAGTTCCTTTTTATTTTTTGAGGGGAGTACTCTGGTTTATTAGTTTTAAGAATTTATCAAAATTAGTAGTTTTAATAGTATTATATAGAGTAATGTCAATGATTAAAAAATCTCCATCCTTTAAGGGTAGATTAGGCCTGGGAAAGTTTCTAAAAGACATTTGGATTTGTCTGTTGGAAAAGGTTATCAAGCTCAATAGGACAAAACTCAAGGCTAAGTTAATGAGACGCATATTCAATGGGTATTGTCTATTTGGTTCTGAAAACAGATTCAAAGGTGAAATGTCAAAGTGCTTGAACAATGCCAACATCACTAGAATAAACGCCTGTTTCTCAAAGAGACAAAGGAGAGTACTCAAGAGGGTGTATGAGTTTTAATCTACATATTTAAATTTTTTTTAATGTTTATGTATTTTGAGAGACAGAGACAGAGCATGAGCCGGGAAGGGGCCGAGAGAGGGACACAGAATCCAAAGCAGGCTCCAGGCTCTAAGCTGCCAGCACAGAGCCCAATGCGAGGCTCGAGCTCATGAGCCATGAGATCATGACCTGAGCCCAAGTAGGCTGCTTAACTGACCGAGCCACCCAGGGGCTCCACATGTGCATATTTAAATCACCCTTATTTCTAATTTCATGGGCTATACCAGCCATGTAGAAATTAAAAACCTCTCCTGGCTTAAACTGTCATCCTAGCTTTGCTTATGGCTTTCTCTGCCCTGTGAACGTCCACCACACAGGCCTGGTAACCCTGTCGTCAGCAGGGATCTTCATAGGGGTGCCTGTGGGGGGGCCCGTGGTTGGATTTCCGTGGCCTCGGTCCAGCCCCTGCCCATGTCTGCAGTGCAGCAGTTCCGTCAGTGGTTCAGAAACACGCATTCGCTTACTCACTCACTTACAAATATCTGTTGGATGCCTTTTATTTCCCAAGCACTGAGATGATGTGAGTCCTTTCTGGAAGAAGGCCGGACACGATGGATGGATGGTCAGCTGAGTGAAAGGACAGTCACTGTACTGGGTACAAGAGACACGGGGCTGGAAAGGCAGAAGCGCTGCTCGCAAGGAGTTTCAGTTTCAGTCTGGTTCTGTGAGAGAGCAGCAATGAGACTCGGGTTGAACAGGAAGGAGGGAGAAGCGCCTGCCTCTGGCTCAGGGAGCAGGGGTCCAAGCAATGGCAGGTTTACAGAGTGTCAGAGTGGGTCAGGGAGGGCTGAGAGGTCGTCAGTGTTGGAGGTTGGGGCTTGGGTTGCAGCTGTCAGAGTCACATAGAAGCCGTTTCTTGAAATCACATGCTTGCCTCTGGCACTCATTCTGACTATTCCTGAGAACCCTTGTAGCCCAAGTCCAGGAACAAGACTTTCAAAGGAACTAAAAAATTTTTTCTGATTAGAAAAGAAATACATATAAAATTTAGAAAATACATAAAAGCCAAAAGAGAAAACAGTGAACACCTATAATCCTACCATTTTACAAGAGAATCATTTCTTTGATATACACTCTTCCAGATAACCTTGAGTGTGTGTGCGTGCGTGCGTGTGCGTGTGTGCGTGTATTTAACTTAAAGGAAATTGTTCCACATAGTTTTATAAGCTGCCCTTCAACAATGTCTGGTCTACACCTCCTCACTGAGTAGACTGCTATGTCACCCTGCTAATGGCTGTATAATATACTATTTGTATTTTCATATGCCTTCACTTTTTACCATTAAAAGTAATTTTGAATCATTTACAATTATTTAAAAGTAATCCATTGTTTTTCACTTATTGTGTATTTTCTATTTAAGATACACCAGAAGCTAACATCCTGTTGAATTTTATAAGAGAAAATAAAGAAACAAATCCTCTGGATGGTGAGATCGACAGTTATTTGAAAGAATCCATAAATTGTAAGTGACCTTTAAATGCTATTTCAATTTTTAAAAGGTAGTACTTTGTTTTACACAGTAAAAGGTACCATATTCTTACTCTGGAAACATATTTCCACTTTTTAAAAAGTTGTATAAAACTTTTAGAGGTTTCTAAAACCTTTTGCCAATCTCATGGGAGCTAAAATATTGAGTTGACTGTCTTTTTCTTATTGATTTTTAAGAATTATTTATGTATTCTGGATAGGAGTCCTTTGTCTCCTCTAAGATTGCTAGCATGCCCCACTCTGAGCCTGCCTTCCCTTGCTTTTACTGGAATCTTCTGATGACCAGAAAGTCTTCATTGAAATAAAATAAAATAAAATTCTCATTCTTTTCCTTTTTTTGCTTATTTTTTGTTATGTCCATTTATATAATCAGGTTTAATATAGCAAATATAATAATTTTTCTGTTACTTAAATGAACCTGTTACACGTTCTCATTTGAACTTTATAGTTTTTCTATTTGGATCTAATCCTTTGGAGTTCTTTGAATACATAGAGAGCTGTAATAACTTTTTATTTTTAGTAAATGCAATAGTCGATGTCTATACGGTTGAACAGTTAAAGGTAAAAGCTTTGAAGAACGAAGGGAAACCTGACCCTTTCTACGGCATTCTTTATGCTCACATTTCTACCCTGAACATTGATGGTACAACCACAACCGTAGTTCGACACCGATGGTAAGCAGACAGATTATTGTCAGTGGAGTCATTGTTGTAAGAAATAAAGATTAACTATTGTTAATAAATTTTAAGCTCTACAAAAGTTAAAGCTATTCTTTGACGTAACAGTGGTTATGTATTTGAAAGAAAGGTCTAAGTAAATAACCCATACTTAAATTTCCAAGACAAACTATTTAGATTGAAAGGTTATAATTGCCTTAAAAAATTTTTTTTAATGTTTATTTCCTTTGGAGAGAGAGAGACAGAGTGTGAGTGAGTGAGAGGCAGAGAGAGAGGGAGACACAGAAACTGAAGCAGGCTCCAGGCTCTGAGCACAGAGCCTGACGCGGGGATCAAACTCACAACTGCAAGATCAAGATGACTTGAGCTGAAGTCAGACACTTAACCGACTAAACCACCCAGGCGCCCCTATAATTGCCTTAAAAAAAGATTTTAGTTTTAAGTAATTTTTACACCTAGTGTAGGGCTCAAACCCACAATCCTGAGATCAAGAGTCACACACTCCACCAACTGAGCCAGCCAGGTGCCCCTATAGTTGCCTAAAAAAAAAAAAAAAAAGGTTTCTTTTTTTAAAAATGTTTATTTTTGAGAGAGAGAGAGAGACAGCAGGCGAGAGTAGGGGCGGGGCAGGGGGGGAAAGAGGATCCAAACTGGGCTCTGTGCTGAGAGCTCAGCCCAACGCGGGGCTCGATGCTACGAACCGTGAAATCATGACCTGAGCTGAAGTCAGATGCTCAACCCACCGAGCCACCAGGCGCCCCAAGTTTTCTTTTTTAAATATTTATTTTGAGAGAGAGAGAGAGAGATACAGAGACGGAGGGAGAGAGGGAGTGAGGGAAAGCGTGGGTGAGCAAGGGAGAGGGGCAGAGAGAGGGAGAAAGAATCTTAAGCAGGCTCCATGCTCAGCATGATGTAGGGCTCCATCCCATGACAATGAGATCATGACTGAGCCAAAATCAAGAGTCAGATGACTAACTGACTGAGCCACTCAGGTGCCCCTATAATTGCTTTTTAAGGTAAAATTTGGTTTGTTGAGTTTCTGTACTCATAAAATATAGATGTGATACTGCCAGAAACTTTTAACTGAGATGACAAGCTGCTGTGTTATATTAGAACATTATTTTGGTTGCTATGTCCAATAGCAATGCAAGTGACAGCATTTTAAATTTTTTGTTTATTTTTGAGAGAGAGAGAGAGGGGGCACGAGCATACCCACAAGTGAGGGAGGCGCAGAGAGAAGAAGAGACAGAATCCCAAGCAGGCTCTACACCCTTGGCATAGAGCCTGACTTGGGACTCGAACTCACGAACGGTTAGGTCACAATCTAAGCCTAGATCAAGAGTTGGACACTCAATGGGCTGCGCTGCTCAGGCACGCCTAGCATTTAAAAATTATTTTCAGCTGCGGGCGCCTGGGTAGCTCAGTCGGTTAAGCGTCCGACTTCGGCTCAGGGCATGATCTCACGGTTCGTGGGTTCGAGCGTCGGGCTCTGTGCTGACAGCTCGGAGCCTGGAGCTGCTTCGGATTCTGTGTCTGCCTCTCTCTCTGCCCCTCCCCTGCTCATGCTCTGTCTCTCTCTGTCTCAAAAATAAATAAACATTCAAAAAACTTTTTAAAAAGTAAGCCCCAGGTAGATTTAATAATCGTAGCCAAAAGATGCTTTACAAGACACATCTAGGATGTTACGGTGAAAAGCTATGAATTTTTGTAATTGCAAATTTTATTGAGATAGTTCTAGATTCACATGGAGTTGTAAGAACTAATAGAGAATCCATGTATACTTTGTCCACTTTCCTCCAATGGTAACATTTTATGAAACTAGTATTACATCACAGCCAGGATATTGATATTAATTCAAACCAGTGATTTTTATTCAAATTTCACGACTGACATGCAGTTTGTGTGTGTGTGTGTGTGTGTGTGTAGTTCTTTATAGTTTTATTACATGTGTAGGTTTGTGTATCTACCACCACAGTCAGGATACTGGTCTATGGATTTTAAAAACATTTTATGGTTTGGTACTAAAGTTAAAAAAACCCAGTGTGGAGGCTGCTGTGTACATCAGTGTTTACTTTTTGAAAAATATTTTTCAAAAACTTTTAAAATGTTACTCTCTCTCTAATTTTTCCTACATCTTTAATATTGATATGTGAGGAAAAGCATCTGACATTTACCCTAAAAGTGATCTGTGCCCAGACAGGAAAGCGCTGTCTTCAGATCACCCCCCTTCTTGAGATACTTGAGTCAGTCTTTCTGTCCAAACTGGCTAAAGCAGTCTGCTCCAAGCATACGGAGCAGCATGTAATTACCACTTAAAGAGAGAAGAGTGTGCCACGAGCAGTACTCATAGCATTTAGGGTGTGAACTTGACCACCTCTCAGGTTTTTCTGTCAATGAGTGGAGGCCTAGTACAGAAGCATCATGTGAGCGTTTGTCCAACCCAGGCTTTCCAAGGACAAGACACGACTCTTGCCCTCAGAGCCCTGAGCCGGGGAGACTAGATGGACATACCTGCAATGTCAAGGAATAGGACGGGACAGGAGGCGGCCGGCCAGGGCTGATGGCCAGCCCCACTGCTGTTTGGGGAAGGGAAGGGATGAAGGAGCCCCAGCAGGGGGAAGGTGGGAGGCAGGGCAGTGGAAAATGGGATTGATTGCACGTTGTGTTGTTCCCTGCTTTGTATGTCCGTCTGGCATCCTGCCCTGGGCTAAGAGCTCCGAAATTCTTTACTCTGGTTTAGACTTTTAAGGGAATGCGCTTCTTCGGCTAGAGATCAGGTGGGTCTTTTACGCCTTCACATGTTATCACTATCTTTGTTTCTTTTCAGCTCGGGCTGCGGATACGTTATAAAGGAAGCATCCGGCACCTGCACTACTTGCAACAGAGATTCCTTGGAATTTAAATCTGTTTTTCTCAGCTTCCACTTGCTAATTGATGTCAGTGACCACACAGGCACCCTCCACGCCTGCAGTCTCACGGGAGGCGTCGCTGAGGAGACTTTAGGCTGCACGGTAAATAGTAGAGAGGAAAACGTGTTTAGGAATAATTCCAGATTGAATTCTCTTCCCTCAAATATAGGTTATTTCAGTGAACGTTTGATAGAAATTAAGGCATTAATAACGAGGTCTGGGGAAAAAAATCAATCTTGATTTAAACACACACTGCTTCAGTGAACAAATGATTGCATGTTTGCCGATCACAGCTAGTCTCACCGCTGGGAATAGTATTGGAGGCTGTTGGCTGCAGTGGAGCAAGAACACCTTCTCCGTAGTCGAGTGACAGTGGGTAGAAGAGCGCATCGGAGACATCCGTCAGTTGTGAGGCAGGGGAAGGGTGTGGCGACATTTCACAACCTGCTGTAGAAAGTCAGCCCTGTGCAGAGTCAGCACACACGGCGTCCTCCGTCGGGATAGCAGCAGATACTTAGGGGAGTGTGTGCTTGTGACAGGCACCTGTTTTTTTGTTTTGTTTTGTTTTGTTTTGTTTTATGGTTAAAACCAGCTCCTGAAGTTTACCATTAAACCTCAGTCCCAAGTGGTTTCTAGTTTGTTAAAGGGAGTTTTCTGGACTGAGCCACCTGACTCCCTTCAGGGGTTTCGTTCAGAGCCTTTCTGACCTTCCCTCCTCCATTTAGAGAATTGATCTGTAATTCCTGTGACTAAATCCCAGTCCAGTGAGCAAAGTGAAGCTTCACATTGCTGTCAAGAGGAGTTATTTATATAGACTTTGGAAATGTTTGTTTGATTGTTTTAACCAGGTAAATGAGTTTCTTACAATGACGGATGCACAGAAAACAGCACTGAAGTGGCAATTTCTTCTGGAGCGAAGCAAAATTTATTTAAAAGTTAGTATATTTTACAGTACTATGTTACTCTATATATTCAAGGAATAAGAAAATCCTAGAGTAAGACCTAGTTAGGGAATTTGTTATTTTTAACAATGCCCACTTCCCAGGTGTGGGAAGATGTGGGATTTGGCTACTGTGGAAACAATGCAAGTCATGAGGTTTTTTTCCCATAAAGTATACAGGAATTCCACAGAAATAGACCGACAGGGGTGCCCAGCTGGCCCACTTGGTGGAGGGTGGGACTCTTAATCTCAGGGTTGTGAGTTCAAGGCCCACGTTAAGTAGAGATTACTTAAAAATAGGATCTTAAAAAAAAGAAAGAAAGAAATAGACCAACACAGACACCATCTGTTACGTTAACTCCAAGGCTACACCGGGCTGTAGCGTCAAAGCTGGTCCCGTGTGGTGGTGCCCCTCAATTCAGTGAGCAGAATCAGACGGCACGGTCACACGTGTGGGTGCGGGGGTGAGACAGGCTGCGGGTTTGAATGCCAGTCCTGCCACTCAGCCTCTGTGACCCTCTAAAACCTGTGATCCTGCCCCTCTTACCAGAGCAGTGCTAGCGGCACCGCAGTGTCCGGGGTGGGGTGGGGGGTCACAGAATCCTAGTATTCACGGGGTAAAAAGGAGACTGAGACAAACTCCTGTTGTTTTGCAAATGTGGAAAATGGGACCAGGAAATCCTGCTACTTGTGCCAGGTCACAGGTGGGATAGGGCTACAGCCCACACGGCCCCTCTCCTTCGGCCAGTCTTCAACGCTTTCTCCTTTACACCCCGAACTTTGCAAGCTCCTGTTTCAGAGGATTATATCTGTCGGTATTGACTGCACTAGGACGTAACGTTGAGAACAATCTGAGACACATTCATGAGCACACATTCCATTAACAGTCCACAGTGTTGTCATCGCATGTTCCATAGTCTCTAGAAAACCACAGTGTGTTCTGCGAAAGAATGAGAGTGAAAAAGGCCAACGGCATCTTAGTGTAATCACGGAAGTAGGTGTGATCTCATCGATACTCCGAGATAGTCTTTGAGGACACTGCATCTGCTCCAGCCCAGCCTCGGAAGCAGGTGTTCCCATTTTCCAGTGGCTTCTTTCCTTGTGGCCTCAAGCATATACGGGTGGGTTATAGACACGGAGTTACCTATGGCCTCACTGATGTTTCTAGGACCTTGCTTTGAGACTTTTTCATTACTAGGCCTGAGGGGCGAATTGCAATAATACACTGTGTCTCTTCTGCCGTGAGCCTGGACCCACGTAAATACTGTCTGTTCCCAGAGCAGAATATACTCAGATCTTTGGCCAACTTGGTTTTCCCTCCATATAGGAGGTACCAGTTGCTAATGAATTTGATCAGTTTAAATTTATGGCAGGTTATAGTTTCCCTAACTTGATTCAAACATACCGATAAATTGCTCTCAAGTGAAGGGACTTTGTATCTTTCCAAAGAATATGTTTAAAAAGTACTTGAGTCAGATTTAACAAAGATTTTAAGCAGATATAAAATGATCATATCACAGGGGCACCTGGGTGGCTCAGTCATTTAAGTGGCAGATTTTGGCTCAGGCCATGATCGCACAGTTTGTGAGTTCAAGCCCCGAGTTGAGCTCTGTGCTGTTAGCTCAGAGCCGGGAGCCTGCTTCGGATTCTGTATCTCACCCTCTCTTTGCCCCTCCCCTGCTCACTCTCTGTCTCTCTGTCTCTCAAAAATAAATTTAAAAAGTTAAAATGATCATATCACAAAATGTAATAAAGATCCTGAGAATCAAATATAATTTCAGTTATTTTAAATCAGTTAAAAATGACAAAAATGAAGTATTGCTGTTCAGATGGGATATTTTATATATCCATATTTCAATTAAAAATAGGGGTGCCTGGGGGGCTCAGTCGGTTGAGTGTCCAACTCTTGATTTTGGCTCAGGTCATGAGCTCATGGTTCATGAGATCAAGCTGCACACTAGCTTCCACACTGAGTGTGGACCCTGCTCAGGATTCTCTCTGTCCCTCCACCCCTGCCTTTCTCTCTTTCTCTCTCTTTCAAAATAAACAAACAAAACAATGGCTACTTAAAATGGTTCAGTTGGAGGGATTTAAAAGCAAGGTAGTTTAATGTTTTAAAACACATTGGTGATATTAATGCAAGTCCTTGTGAGTCTGGTGTTAGTGTCAAAGAATGATTTCCAAAAAGGGTAAAGCCATGACTCTCATGCAAAAATAAAATGAACACATCAAAGATTTAATTCAATTCGTTAGTTAGTGAAGAAACCAGGAATGTGTCCTTGAAAAATGAACTCAGAGGAGAATTGGGAGAACAGACACAAAGGCAGAGTGTCTGGATTTCTCCGAGCAGGACCATTATTTGCATCACTATCTGTTTCCTGAAGCTTACAGTTAAAAACCTCTCAGTCAAGGCCCTGAAAGGTGCTGCAGAATGAGGCAGTAAGGAGCCAGAATGGCCTGGCTCTGGCCCGGCACTCAGACTGCGGGAGGGGAAGGGGGCGCTCCAGGGAGAGACGCCCACGGAGCTTCGTTGCCCAGTTCAGTCTTGCAGTGAGTGCTTCCTGACAGTAGTCTTTTCCTAGTAGGCTTTGAAAGTGAAACAGCGAGGCGAGGTGCCCTTCTGCTCTGTGTCAAATAAAATGTTGGTGAAGGTGCTTTCTTAGTTGTCAGAAGTAAGACATTGTTATTAATAAAGTTCATCACCACGTCCCCGTCCCCATAGCCTGACAGATTAGGTTACCACCATGGGTTAACGTCTGTCACAGCTGCTAGCATGACCACGCTTTATTTTATGTATGAACGTATGTATGTAATCGCTGCGCCCAATGCGGGGCTTGAACTCATGACCCTGAGATCAAGAGTTGCATGCTCCACTGACGGAGCCAGCCAGGTGCCCCTTGAACAAAACCCTTCTTTTTGTAGGTACTGGATTTTAACTCCAACTTTCCTACCAAGGAGAAATGCCATGAAACAAATAACATAGATTTGCACAAAATCAGTGTCAGGGGCCAGATCTGTCATTTCTCTCCAGGCTCGGCCGGAGACTGGGATTCCCTCCATAGTGTCACAGCGGTCACTGGCGTGTGTGCTCACACCTGCAGAACAGCTCATGGGGGTCCTCTTGTGTTCTCTCTTGCGGTCACTGGTATACACGGTGATTTTTAAAGTTAACTCCCTCCCTCCTTCCCTCTTTCTCTCTCTCTCTTTTCTCCCTACAGTTTTTTTTGTCACATAGAGCAAGGGGTGGACTGAGAATTAGCGTGCTCTCATGTAAGCTCGCAGACCCTATTGAGGCAAGTAGGAACTTGTCTAGGCAAGGAAGTACTTAAAACAAGACAGCTTAAACTCCGGACAAGGAAAGGAGCTGCAACTCCCTTGAAAGTGGAAAACGAGTTTGAAGATTATGGATGAAATTGTATTTTGTTAAAATGTGGTAAAAATGTTTCTATAAATTGTTATTATGTTTCCTTCTGGAGTTGGTCAAGGGGGGGCTAAGTCTTAAATTCTCTCCTACGACCCAGCTCCTTTCTCAGGAGGCCTTTTCTACCAGCTTTGCCCGAGTTGGAAAATGTTTCCATGAATTAATAAACAAGTTTAATCTTCTCCACAGATGTGAATGATTTCTTTTCTTTAAGGCCCTTTCTTCTTTGTCGTGCTTCCCTGGACAAAGAGCAGAACCTCCGAAAATGACGTCCCTGGAGCTTGGCAGTGGCTGAGACTGCTCTCCGGGAGCTGGTGGGGCGCAGGCGAGGGCGGGAGCGGCAGAAACCCGGGGCCGCTGCTGGGGCAGCGCCTTTGAACATTGAAGAGCTTCTCTGATCCTTGCCTTCTGTGATGACACTTGGAGCCACTGGCTGACTCCAGGCTGACAGGTGTGCGCCTGAGTCAGCTGGGAGGAGACCAGCCTCAGAAGTTGTCAGGAGCGGCGCCAGTCTGGGGCCTGGAAGGACGAGGCTGCCCCGGCAGGACGCTGGCCCCCACTCCGCTGTCCTGGCCAAAGCCCCGGGGCGCCCTGCTCAGCCCCAGCCCTTCCACACTCGCTGCACAGACCCGCCAGCACCATCAACACTGGTCCACAGTCCGGGAGGCTTGGGCTCTCCGTCCCCCACCTCTGGAGTGAAAAGCAAAAGGTAAGTATATGCGTTGGGAGATAAACTTGTCAGCAGCGTGGTCTCTGCTTTTACCGCGGGCAGCCGTGGAGGAGGGCGCGGGTGGCCCCTCGTGTGCCCAGACGGTGGTAACAAACAGGGTGATGGAGGACCTGCCCGGGCTGTGCAGACAGGGAGTGTGCCAGACGAAGCAGGGTATAGGTGTCTATCCAGAGGACGGGCAGGGAAGGAAGGAGGGGGTGGAAGGAAGAAGTAGTGGAGGGGGGATCATGCCCTTCCTGTTGGAGTGGGGAGGGTTCAGGGTAGGAGGAGAGAGAAGTGGAGGGTGTCTGCCTGGTGTCCACATTCACACTCTCTGTTGCTTAAGCGAGCGTGGGGGTCCAAGAGCCCGGGGACGTGGAGGGACACCTGGCCCCGATGGTGTGTCCGGAACTGCTATGCCAGGCCTCCTGGTGCCCTGACCTCTAGCAGCGGGTCCCGAAGACCAGCGCCTGGACCACAGGTGCCAGGACCAGGTGGGGGCTCCTACGGCCCACGGGCCTCAGCTGCTCTGGCTGTTCTGCCACTGGCTTTGGTGTGTAATACAGACGCCTAATGCAGGCATTCTCGAATCGGGCTGTGTGTCATACCCTGTGTTCTCCAGCCACAGCCCGGGGGCCCTAGCAGGGCGGCAGAGGGCTCCGCATGGCCTCCGCACAGCTGCCTTGGTGACCTCTGAGTCCACCAGCACTTACCTCAGGACACCCCGTACCCGTCACTGGAGGGATGCCCCGTGCATTTCCTCTGACGACACGGGAATCTCCAGGGCCAGGTGTCGGCCACACTGAATCGCAGGGGCGTCACAAGCTGGAACTCCCACGTTTATGAAATGAAGACGACAAATTGGTTGATATCTAAAATTTGGGTGTAGATTGGTCGGCACTCACACACTCAGAGAGGTGAAGAAGCATCGTATTCCGTCACACAAAATGCACAGGTCCTTGTGCGGGACCCACACGCCCCCTGCTCTCCAGGAGCTGCTCTGCCTGGTCTCCGCGTCCTCTGACCGCCAGGGTGGCTCTCGCTGTCCACAGCAGCGTGGCGGCCGTGTGACTCTCCCTGATCTACTAGTGGCTCATTTCGGGAAGATCCTCCTTTCCTAATGCCGCGCTGGTGAGTTTATTTGTAGAATACTGTGCGTGTGGCAGAAACACGGTGTCCACGTGTCCGTCTGTTACTCATCTTGAAGAACCCTGGGGTGGTTTTTGCTTTTTAAATATATTTTGTTATAAAGTTTGACGTGTTTATTGTAGAAAAATTAGAAAATACTAGGTAAGAAACAGGGAAAGCCCTAACCTCCTGCCTCCGAAGTCTTTCCCTGGGAGGAGGTGCATTCTTCTCGAGTGTATATTTTTGCTGCTGCTGTTTTTTGTGGTAAAATATACATTACATAACACTTATTGTTTTAGCCAATTTTAGGCGCACAGCTCAGTGCCATTACATACACTCACAGTGTTGTGTAGCTGTCACCATGATCCATTTCCAGAACTTTTCACCATCCCAAACTGAAACTCTGCCCCCATTAGACTAGAACTCCCCATTTCTGCTTCCCCCAGCCGCTGGTCCCCTCTGATCTACCTCATCTCCGTGAGCTCGACTATTGCGGGGACTTCAAACACTATGTGACCTTTTGTGTCTGGCTTATTTCTCTGAGCATCATGTTTTCAAGATTCACCTATGTCACAGCACGTGTCAGCCTCATTCCATTTTATGGTTGAGTAGTTTTCCACTATATGGGTGGCCATGGGGTTTATCCGCCCATCTGTCGATGGACACTTGGGCTGTTTCCACCTTTGGCTCTTGTGGTCAGACAGCGCTGTTACAAACGTGTGTGTACAATGTGTGTGTACGTGTGTGTACTCCTTTTCCTGTATGTCTTTCCTGACTCTGTCACCTATCTTTCTTTGTGAAAACGTACACGTTGCAAACGCAGGTTACATTATAATCGGCTTTCACACTTGACACTTGGTGATCACTTACTACTCGACATAACTTCAATGGCCGCGTATCTCTCGTTACAGGAGTGTGAGGTACTGAGTGTAATCTACCCAGTACTGCTAGACGTGTTAGGGGCTCCCCAGCTTTCGCTGTTGTAAACACCAGCTGGGGCTAAGTGTTTGTCTACACTCTTATTTCCTGGGGATGAGCTTCTGACATGCAATTACTACAATAATGCCAATAGCTAACATTATTGAGTGCTTTCTACGCGACAGCCATTGTAATAAACACTTTACCTATAGTATCCGATTTACACCAGTGCTGTGTTTCCAGTAGCAAAACATTTGAAACGTATGCAGCCTGTCGGGGCTGTCGGGCCCCAGCCAGGTCCCTTCACGTCCAGGTCCACAGCTCCACCCCTCAGCTTCCCTGGGAGGTGGAGAACCACGTGCAGAAGTCACGGGAGGGATGGGGGCAGATCTGGCAGTGACTGCCCCTTGGGACAGTGCACTGAAGCTCATCTCTAGCTCTGAGTGCACCATGTCCTTTCTTAGTTTTGCTCTCTGCCTTTTGTGCTTCCTCTTCAGTTTTCTCCCGAGAGTGCTCCTTCAGGGAGTCCCCTGAATCAGAACCCCACCCCAGCTCTGCCTCTGGGGTACTCAATCTGAAACACAGCCACTGAGAGGGATTATGAAAATCTATATTCACTGACTTGGAAAGATGTTCATAGTATATCAAGTGAATGTAGAATACTCATTTTTTATGAAGCTCAATAAACATTTTTTAAAAAGTGCAGAAGAACACATGTGCGCCCTAGATTCTATAGGAACTACTGCATCGTGGGATTTTTTTTCTCCAGGGTGCTAACGGTATCGTGTGTAGAAGGTTCCCATTCGTAGAGGTGTGCACTGGAAGGGTCGAGGGCTTCTGCACCCCATTTCCAGTTCTCCAACACAAGTGTGCTCAGGCGTATGTCTGTGTGGAGGGAGATGGGGGAGAGCAAACATAGCCAATCTTGACAACTACTCAACCTAATGAAGGGTATATGGAGTTCAGCGTATTCGTCTTTCAACTTTTTAGTAGGTTTGGTTTATTCAAAATAAAAAGTTGGGCGGAAATAGGCCTCCTGGGTGCTAGGCTTACTGTGATTTTAGCAAGAGCAGGAATTGTGGGAACTGGTGTCTGTCAGTGTTTTATTCTCCCAGCCAAGGACCTTCTGCGCTATACCTGCAATGCTGTTGTCAGCTGTTTGCAACAAAGCCCATGCCACCACGGTGGTGAACACTGACCTCGGGGTCACCCTGTGCTCTCTGGGAGCTGGCCTGTGCCACCCGAGGGCGCTGCATGTGAACACTGCCCCTGCCTCGTACCTTTTGGCTTTGAAGTCTGTCCGCTTGATGGACTGGTCTCAGGTGAACTTTGTATCCTAACCTGGTTAGACTGATACACTTTCAATCTGAGCAGGCCCTGAGTCAGCTCTTCCCCTTACAGAACCAGCCAGATGAAATAACTACAAATGTGTTGACTCTCCTAGCAAGTAATTAGAAACTAATTCAATTGCCAACCATGGGGGACTTCAGAATCTTACGTGGTCACTGAAAACAGTACTGCAGAAATGTGCCAACTGACATGGGACAGTCGCAACGTACAGTGAGAAAAGGTTAGAAAATTGTGTTATGAACAATTCTACAATTATAGGGGCGCCTGGGTGGCACAGTCGGTTAAGCTTCTGAGTTCAGCTCAGGTCATGATCTCACGATCTGTGAGTTTGAGCCCCACGTCGGGCTCTGTGCTGACAGCTGGAGCCTGGAAATCCCCCTCTCCCGCCACGGCCCTCCCCTGCTTGTGGTCTGTCTCGCTCTCTCAAAAATAAATAAATGTTAAAAATATTTAAAAATTACAATGACACCCACAGATCTGGAAGAAGGTACACTGCATGCTTCACTTGAGCTGGCTCTGGGTGAAGGAAGTTCGGGGTGTTCTGCTTACTCATATTCCCTAACTCTTCTGTAATAATCATATACTGCTTAGGCAGTTAAAATAAACTTGATTAGAAGTTAAGATAGTATGACGTTTAGTAAACAAGTCCAATCCTGGCATTTCTCCACAATAAATTTTAAATTAAATTGGGGGTTGCCTAATGCCTAAATGTCTGAGTCTTCTTAGAGATCTACCTACAAGGTGCAGCCTGCCTTGTGGTCAAGACTTCAAGTTCTGGTCTTAGCAAAGTCGGGTTACAACTTGGCTCTGTCCCTCAGCTGAGTGACTGTAAAGCCAGGCCGGCTGGACTCGAAATCCACATCTTCCTATGTAACAGGGACGGTAGGAATCTCACAGCTTTGCTGAGGGCTAAATACTCCATGGAAAGCTCTCGGCACAGTGCCTAGCAGTACTAAGGCGCCAATAAATGTGAGCTATTCTTAAGTTAGATGTCCTCAGCTTCCTTGGAGGGGCCAGCAGACGCCGGCACTGTGCATCTGCCGAGACTTTTTGTCTGAGGGGGGCAGGCGGGAACAAGAGTGGCTCTCCCAGGCCATTTGACTTCCCAGAAGCCTCGTCTCTGGCGGGAGGTGAGGTGCTGATTAACTCCCTCAGTAGAGCACAGTGGTCCAGAGGCCAAAGAGCAATGACCAAGGTCTGAAGCCCTTAATGAGGGCTCCTCGCCACTACTGGAGGAGAAAAAGTACACTTTAAGGCCAAACACAAGATAGCATCTTTATTTGTAAAATAATTGTTTCAAAATTATCTCCCAAATTCAGAATCTACAGGCCACGGCACAGATGAGTGAGGTCATTAATTGTTGACTTATAACATACAATCTTAAATTAACTGATTATGTGGAGTAGTGTTTTTCCACATTTCCGTGATAAGAATCACTCGGAATGCTGGAGATGAATCTGCCAATTAGTACGGTGGGCCTGGTATGGGACAGTAACGCGGAATTTTTTTTATTTTTAAAAATACATCCAGATGATTATCATGATCAAGGAATTTTAGGAAACATGACTTTCAACTTCCTTTGCAGATTTTCAGTGTTGAATTATTGATCCCAGAATGACTCACGGAAAAGTCTTAGGCAGCCCAGTTTTAGGAAAGGAAAGGAAGTCTTCCGAACATTCAGTTTGATAAATTCTCCTCTTTGGAAGCTTCACAAAAACTTTAATTTGTTTCTTTCCTAAAAGACATTCGTTCTTTCCATTTCTGGCCCAGCTTTTCGATCACAATTTCCTGGAAGGGTCCATCTTCCTTAAGCCATAACAATCCAATTAAGTCATACTGAAAAATTATTTCTCATTAAAGCATCGTCGCATTTAACAACCTTTGCTTGCTTCTGTCCAGCTCCCTTCTCTCCGGAAACTTAAGAAGTCAGGGTGCTTGGTACAGACTCAGTACTCCGGCCTTTCGACCTTAAATCTCATACTGACGACCCCGTGTATGCCAGCCTGGATCTCATCGTTTTCTTTAACGGGTCCCACTCCCTTTGGCGTCCCGGTCAAGATAATATCTCCTTCTTCCAAGGTCATTATCTTAGAAACGTAGCTGATGAGGTAGGGGATGGAAAAGATCATGGAGGATGTGTCACCCTCCTGCCTGAGTTCGCCGTTGACCTTGAGCCACAGCTTCAGGTTGTGAGGGTCGGGGATCTTCTCTTTGGGCACGAACGCGCTGACCGGGCAGGAGCCCGTGAAGCTCTTGGCCAGGGTCCAGGGCAGCCCCTTCTTCTTGCACTCGTCCTGCACGTCTCTGGCGGTCATGTCCAGGCACAGGGCATAGCCGGCCACGTAGTCCATGGCCGCGGCCTCCGGGACGGCGCGGCCGCGCCTGCCCAGCACCACGGCCAGCTCGAGCTCGTGGTGCAGGTTGCGGCTGTAGGCCGGCATGACGATGGCCGAGCCCTCGGGGGCGTAGGCGGTGGACGGCTTCAGGAAGAGCACCGGCTCGCTGGGCACGGCGCTCCGCATCTCCCTGGCGTGGTCGGCGTAGTTCCTGCCCACGCACACGATGTTCTTCCCCCACTCCCAGAAGCGGGACAGCGGCCTGGGGGCTGCCATGTCCCGGCCGGTCGCCCCCGGGGTCACGTGACTCCGCCGGAACCCGGTCACCTGATGCCTACGGCGCCCCGGAGAGAACGAACTACCTCCGAGCGCCGTCCCGTCGGCGACGGCCAGTTCCGCTCTGCGCTCTACCGGGCGCTCGGGAGTCGCGGCGCTCTAACTCCTGGGAGCCGCTGTCCAGCAGCTGCCTCGGGGCACCGGCCTGGTTCCCAGAGAGAGGCGGAGGCCCCGACGCTGCTCTCCGGCCGCCGCCGCCTCCCGGCTCCCGGCCTGAGCTCAGGTCCGCCGCGGCCCGGCCGCCAGCGGGCACGGGCTTGGCCGCGAGCGCTGATTGGTCGGGGTCTGGGGCGGGGGCGCGAGACGCGCGCCGATTGGCTGGGGGGCGGGGCGGCGGGCGCCGATTGGCCGCGGCGCGTCGCCGGCGTGTGCGGCCCGCCCGCCCCTCGCGCCGCCGCCGCCGCCGCCGCCGCCGCCGCCGCCGCCGCCGCCGCCGCCGCCGCCGCCGCCGCCACCGCCGCCACCCGCCGCCAGCCGCTCCGGGTCATGGTGCTGGGCCGCGGGCTGCTCGGCCTCCGGAGCGTCTCCGCGCTGGGAGCCGCCTGCGCCCGCCTCGGCCTGGGTACGTGGACCGGGGCCGGCCGGGGCTTGACTAGGCGCGCGCCTGACAGGCGTCGGGGGCGCGGGGACCGGCCCGCGGAGGGGGTCCCGCCGGCGTCGGGGCCGGGTAACGGCTGTTAGGCCGCCGCGCCCGCCCGAGGGTGGGCCGGGGACGGCGGGGGCGGCCGGGAGGCTCCGGGCCGCCGCGGGCTGACGCTGTTTTCTGTCGACACAGGCTCGTAACCCCCGCGCAGGCAGGCCGCCTGGGGTCGGGAAAAGGCTCCGCAGTGCTTGAGTCAGACTTGGCGGGGGCTGAAGACAGTGGGGTCACTGGTCAGCTAGGGGTTGCCGGCGGACCTGTGCCCGGTAAGGAGCCGCGCGCCCCCTCCCCGCCCGGGCGAGCCCAGGGCCGGGGGAGCGCGTTCCCATCCTTGACTACAGGAAAAACCTGGGCCACACGATTCCGAGGGGTAGACAAAGGCAGAGACCCGGCGCGGTACCCGGGGGCCAACCCGACCGGGTCCTGGGAGCCGTGGGACCCTGGCGCTCCCCGAGTCTCTGTTTCCTCCCCCCTCCGGGCCTCCAGACTGAGAGGCGTTGGCCGTGCAGGCTTCCAGGGGCCTGCTCTTCCAGCTGTCAGTCCCCGTGTTCCCTCCCGCTTTGAGGGAACATTTTGACCTTGATCTTGAAATCTCGTTTTTATTATTTCCTGACATGTTATCTCGCTGATGTAGCAATGGGGGCAGTAGGTTAATCTGAGCCTGCGGGAGATGGTTTAGCCATTACCTGAATGAGCTCAGCGTCAATTAGGGAGAGGAAGCAGGCCGATTCACATCTCACCGAGGGCACTCAGGGTTCTGGGGTGGGTAAGGTGTTGCCGCCGCTGAGGAAGGCGACCATCTGTTACTCCATCTAGAGAAAATCATGAGGCCGTCAGGGCGGCAGGCAGATGGCATACCTGGGACTATACAACAAGCAGCCCAGTCCTAGCCATTCGGTGCCGTGTGGAAGGGCCGTCTCAGTTCAGGAGAGGCCAGACGAGGGGCCCCTGGGGGGCTCAGTCAGTTAAGCCTCCCACTCTCAGTTTCGGCCCAGGTCATGACCTCATGGTCTGTGAGTTCGAGCCCCACGTCAAACTCTGTGCTGACAGGGTGGAGCCTGCTTCGGAGTGTCTCCCTCCCTCTCTCTGCCCCTCCCCCTGTCCGTGTGCTCTCTCTCCCTCAAAATAAATAAATGAACTTTAAAAAGTCCATATATTAAAAAAAAAAAAAAAAACAGAAGCCAAACAAAACAAGTCTCAGGACTTGGCCTGGACTACAGGCTGCCGTCCTCTGACCTCTGCTTATACCCAAGGTCACGGTTGCAAACCAGTGAGCTGGAAGCATCTCTCAGGCATATAATTTTTGGAAAAGGAGGAATGTTTCTGGTGGTGCCTGCAGAAATAATTGTGAGTTCCCCAGGAGAACTAACTGGGGAACCCCGAGAAGCCTGAGCACAGGTTGTAAGTGCGGTTTCCTTCACGCGGTGGTGCTCCTCTCCCAGCCGCAGAGTCCTGCTTTCATCAATCCTGCCCCCCCGTCCCCGCCGTCCGCACACTCTGCTCTGCAGTCCTTCCCGGGCTCTGATAGTACTGGGCTTTAGCAGAGATGGAATATCACAGAAACTTGATGATACAGAAATGTTTGTTTTGCTTCGCATGAAGAGAAGGGCCCGGGAAATGCGTGGCCGCTTGTCAAAGAAAAGGGGAATCGGATACCCTGGTGTCCTCTTTAAAGCTGCGACTCGGCCGGTCTCCCTGGCCGTAGCAGAGGAGGTTGAATTCAGCGTGCGACGGCCCCTGGGGATGCGGTCCGTCCGTCAGTTGGTGCTGCCTGCTTTTTGGATCCCTTCTGGGAGAGGCACCGACCCCCGGATTTCACGGCTGGCCGTCTCCTGTCACCTTTAGTGGCGTTAATCTCTTTTGCGTTAAGACTTAGAGTGTTGTTGGGGCCACTGTGAATTTTTAGGTTGAGTAGGCGTTTCACTGTTGAAAATATTTTGGCACCGGACTCCTTGGTGGAGGATGCTTTGGGCTCTCGCCCTGGCGGGGTCCTGGGGCTCAGCGGGTGGTGATGCCGTGTCCTGCAGACTTGAGTCTGGAACCCTTGTGGCCACTGATGGGCTTTGTGCCTTATCCAGATTTCCAGTTCTGCCCTTTGAAAGTGAATATTGTTTTCTTCTCTGGCTGGAGGCCTGCGAAGGGCAGCGAGCGCACGTGACGGAGTCTGTTAGCTGGGCGGCGGGGTGCCCAGACGCAGTCCCGCTGGGCACGTGCCCTCTGGCTTCCTCCCTTCCTGGTCTGAGTCAGGTGTGAACACCCCAGAATGGGCATCGGTCACAGCTGACAGTGGTTTGTGCAGAGCCACGAGCTGGCACTTCTGTCCTCCTGGAGCCCCCGAGAAAGAAAATAAGGGTCACAGTCTGAGAGCTGATTTCCGTGAATATGAACGTGATTAATTTTCTATATTTTCCTCGTGGATGTGGTAAAATGAGGATCTTTTCTTCTTTACCAAAGGAACTCAGAAAAGCAGACACAGCGAGGGTGACGCTTAGTCACTTGCTGTCACTTCCCCGGGACGGGGTGTCGGGATGCCGGGGCTCCTGTGCCGTGTCAGCCTGGCATGGCCTCCTGTGGACACTGACTGGGGCTGCCCTTTGTCTTCAGGTCCGGCCCTGCTGGGCGTCCTTCTCCATCGCACGGCCTGCAGGAAGAGCTTGACCATGGAACAGGGCACCATGAAGGTGGAGCTGCTACCCGCGCTGACCGACAACTACATGTACCTGATCATCGATGGCGAGACCAAGGAGGCTGCTGTCGTGGACCCGGTGCAGCCCCAGAAGGTGGGGGGCCCCAGTGCCACGTCTTCGTCCCCCGCCGGGGTTCATATCTGCCCTGTCCTTGCAGCGTGGCCGAAGCTAATGAAAATCCATCCATTTGGTGTTTGTAAAGCCACTAAACTAGTGTTCAGTCCCTCTGCTGTCGGGCAGAAGGCCACTGAGGGGTGGGGCCGGCAAAGGCTGGGGTGTGGAGAGGAGTGGGCTTCTGTCTGTAACGTCCCTGGGGTGGGGGCGGCGGGAGCGGGCACCCTCCTCAGCCTGCCTGCCGGTCCACGAGGCTTGCTGTCCCGCTGGCACTGCCTCTAGGGGCGGCAACCTCGGCTGGAGGGGCTCGGAGGGGTCGTGGCTGCCACCGAGCTGCCCGGTGCTTCGAGAGAGAAAAAGGCCACCTCCTTCACCCCGCGCTGCTGGAGTGGGGCCCGGATGGCAGGGTCAGGTCAGGGCCCAGCCCCTCCCGGCACACCCTGGGTCCCACTGGGGACCCCCGCAGGCGGTGGAGCCGGTGCTGGGAGCGTGGCCATGGCGCGAGTCCTGCCTCACGTTTGGTTGCAGGTGGTAGAAACGGCGAGAAAGCACGGCGTGACACTGACCACGGTGCTCACCACCCACCACCACTGGTAAGCGCTCCGGAGCCCAGGCTCACTCCACGCCCCAGCTGCCCGGGCCGTGTGCACCCCGGGCCGGCGTCTGCGGGGTCCGGCACCTGCAGGCTCCCTGAGCCCTCCCACAGGTGGAGGCCTGGGGTGTTGGGTCCTGGAAGCCGTCCCCTCCCAGCTGTAGCCTCTGTGCGGCTGAGGGCTGGCCCGGTGGGACCGTGAGCGGACTCTAGGGCGCTAGTCTCCACGCTGCTGCCCCGAGACCTTGGCCCCGGCCATGGGCTCTGGTGACTCGGGGGCTCCGTGGGGAGGACTTCCTGCAGCGTCTTTGAAGGCTCTTGGGCTTGTGTGATGGGGGACAGGTTTTGATGTCAGGGAAGAAACTAGTCTACACATTAGTGTTTTTAAAGACTAAGCAGCCATGTTCGGACAGGTTGTGGTTTTCGAAATTTGAAGGAACAGGTGAAAGAGGCACCCGTGTTTGGGTTTTAGACTCTTCTGTGGGGTTCTGTGGGGTTTGTGACATTTCTGAGTCTCTTCAGAGCTGGAAAAAAATCTTTACTTGGCTCTGAATTTTCTTTTCCAATTAAGTGCCTGAGGGCAGCCAGCCCCTGAGAGCCTGTGCAGGAGGCTGTCACTGCCCTGGAGTCTTTGCGGGGCGTCCTCCCCTGGGGCACGTGGGGTGGCCCGAGTTTGCTCCGTGGTGGCAACTTCACAGTTGATGTAACTAAGTCACTGAGCGTCTGGGGGGGCGTCAGGTGTTAATTCCTGGTGCTGACGGATGGGTCTGCAGCCGTGCCCTTGGCCGCTGCGCAGCTGCTCTTTCTGGAACCTGTCCTGCGTGCCACGGCCTCTCTACTGCGCTCAGTAGCCACCAGGTCACTTTTCTGACATTGTGATGCTTTGGGGTTTGTCACGTGTTTGCATTAGAACCCCAAATCCCAAACGAGGCCCCAGACTGAGCCCCAGGGTGCCCGTGCCTCCCTGCCTTGCACTGCTCGGTAGAGTTGGCCGTGTTCCCGCAGGTCGTGGGGAGCGTGCTGGGGCGCTGGCCTGTGTGGGGCTGACCTGGGGGTGGGGGCACGGCCCGCCCCTGTTATCTCTGGGCCCTGCTGTGTCTGGGCCACCGGACGACTCCATAGATGAACGTGTGGTGATGAGCAGGCGCTCTCTGCCATCCGCAGGCCCTCGCCTTGTCCTGGGAAGGCTGATCTGGTGTTGGGACGCTAGCCCTGCTCTGGGTTCAGGGCCCTGGGCCCATGCTGGTGCGGTTCCAGCCCCACAGGGCCAGGGATGGAACTCTCTTCCTGTTTCTGAGGGGCAGGTCAGGCTGCTCCCAGTGAGCGCTGGGAGCCCTGGGGGAGTGTCCCGGCTGAGGTCAGAATCCCCCTGGGGGAGTGTGTCGTGAGCTGGCCTGGCCCCAGCTCGCCCTCGGCCTCTGCCCATTGATGGATGTACGGGTGTGTTTATTTAAAGACATGAATGATTTTATTTATTTTTTAAAGTTCTTATTTTTTTAATTTTTATTTTTAAAACTTTAGAGAGAGCATGAGCGAGGGAGAGAGGCAGAGGGAGAGAGCAGAGAGACAGAGAGAGAGAGAGAGAGAAAATCCTAAGCAGGTTCCACACTCAGTGCAGAACCCCATATGGGGTTCGATCCCATGACTGTGAGATCATGCCCTGAGCCAAAATCAAGAGTTGGATGCTTAACCGACTGAGCCACCCAGGTGCCCCTAAAGTTATTTTAATTCTAATGTACAGCGTTATGTTAGCTTCATGTATATGGCACAGTGATGCAGCGGTTCCACACATCACCGCGCTCATCACGACAGGTGTGCCCTCCATCCCCGTCACCTCTTTACCCGTCCCCTACCACGTCTCCTCTGGTGACCATCAGTATGTTCTCTATAGTTAAGGGTCTGTCTCTTGGTTTGCTCCCCTCTCGCTCTTATTTTTTTCCCTTTGCCTGTTTGTTTTTTTCTTAAATTCCACATATGAGTGAGATCATATGGTGTTTGTCTTTCTCTGACTGACTGACTTTGCTTAGCATTGCACTTTCTAGATCCATCCGGGTTGTTGCAAGTGGCAAGATTTCATTCTTTTTTATGACTCGTATCCCAGTGTATCTGTGTGTGTGTGTGTGTGTGTGTGTGTGGGTGTGTGTGTACACACATTTATATACCACATCTTCTTTATCCATTTATCAGTCGGTGGACACTTGGGCTGTCTTGGCGATGGTAGATAATGCTGCTATAAACATACGGGTGTTTGTATCCCTGTGAACTAGTGTTCTTGTATCCTTTTAATAAATACCTGGGAGTGCAATTGCTGGGTCGTAGGGTAGTTCTAGTTTTAATTTTTTGAGGAGGCTCCACACTGCTTTCCAGAGCGGCTGCCCCAGTCTGCATTCCCACCAGCTGTGCAAGAGGGTTCCCGTTTCTCCGCATCCTCGCCAGCATCTGTTGTTGCCCGAGTTGTTCATGTTCGCCATTCTGACAGGCATGAGGTGGTGTCTCTTTGTGATTTTGATCTGTATTTCCCTGATGATGAGTGATGTTGAGCATCTTTTCATGTGTCGGTTGGCCATCTGGATGTCTTCTTTGGAAAAGTGTCTATTCATGTCTTTTGCCCATTTCTTCACTGGATTGTTATTTTTTTGATATGAGTTTGATAAGTTCTTTATAACTTTTGGATACTAACCGTTTATCTGATATGTTGTTTGCAAATATCTTCTCCCATTCTGTCGTTTGCCTTTTAGTTTTGCTGATTGTTTCCTTTGCCGTGCAGAAGGAAACAGTCCTTTTGATCTTGATGAGGTCCCAATAGTTCATTTTTGCTATTGTTTTCCTTCCTGCCGGAGACGTGTTGAGGAAGAAGTTGCTGTGGTTGAGGTCAGAGAAGCTGCCGCCTGCTTTCTCCTCTAGGATTTTGATGGCTTCCTGTCTTACGTTTAGGCCTTTCATCCATTTTGAGTTTATCTTTGTGTGTCGTGTAAGAAAGGGGTCCGGGTTCATTCTTCTGCCTGTCACTGTCCAGTTTTCCCAGCACCACTTGCTGAAGAGACTGTCTTTATTCCATTGGATGCTCTTTCCTGCTTTGTCAAAGGTGAGTTGGCCATACGTTTGTGGGTCCAGTTCTGGGTTCCCTGTTCCGTTCCACTGACCTGTGTGTCTGTTGTTGTGCCGGGACCATACTGTCTTGATGATCACAGCTGTGTATTACAGCTTGAAGTGCTGGTTTTCCTTTTCAGGGTTGCTTTGGCTATTCGGCGTCTTTTGTGGATCCATACCGATTTCAGGATTGTTTGTTCTGGCTCTGTGAAGAATGCTGGTCGTGTTTTGACAGGGATTGCATTGAATATGTAGATTGCTTTGGGTAGTATTGACACTTAAACACTTTTGTTCTTCTAATCCGTTAGCATGGAATATTCTTCTATTTCTTTGTGTCTTCTTCAATTTCTTTCATCATTGTTTTATAATACTCACAGTACAGGTCTTTCACCTCCTTGACTAGGTTTATTCCTAGATATTTTATTATTTTGGGCGTAATTGTAGATGGGACTGTTTTCCTAATTTCTCTTTCTGCTACTTCATTATTAGTGCACAGAAATGCAACAGATCTCTGCACATTGATTTTGTAGCCTTACTGAATTCATTTATCAGTTCTAGCGGTTTTCTGGCGGGACCTTTTGGGTCAGTCATTGCCATTTAGAAGGCAGCTTCCGTGTGCTCAGAGCAGTGGGTCCCCAACTGGGCTGCTTGTCAGAGTCATGAGGGGGCCTTTGAAACTCGCTGTGCAGGCCACCCCCAGGCCAAGTGCGTCAGGAGCGGGGCAGGGAGTCAGGACTTGGTGCTTCTTACAGATCCTCTGGTGACTCTTACGTGCCCAAAGCTTGGGAGCCGTGGGGTCGGGGATCATCCAGGTGTTTGTGACTTGGTTCGATTGCTCCAGAAGCTTCTCCCACAACAGGGCAGGGGCACAGAAATGCCTCATTTGGGAATGGCATGTCTGAGAACGTTCTTTTCAGTGGAGCCAAATGACAATGAAGCCAGTTTCCTGGGTTGGGAGATGTGTTTTAACTTCTGCGAAGGTGACCAGGAAGGAACATCTAGTCAGGGTTTAAGAGCAAGCAGGCCCCTCCCTTGATGAGCAGGAGCCCAGGTCTTCTTTCCAACTTCCAGGGACCACGCTGGCGGGAATGAGAAGCTGGTCAAGTTGGAGCCCGGGTTGAAGGTGTGCGGGGGCGATGACCGGATTGGGGCCCTGACTCAAAAGGTCACACATCTGTCCACACTGCAGGTGAGCAGCGAACCAATGGAAAGCACTCGAATGTGGCTGGCCTCCAAGCCCTAGAGGGGAGGGGTGTGGTAGGGACACTTCCGCCCCTCCTGGCAGTTCCCTCCCCTACCCAGGGGCCCAAGAGGGGCCCTCGAAGGCTTGGGCTTGGAGGCGGCCTAACCTGCGAACGAGTGGAGGGCCACTCGGGGCCGCCTAGGCCCGGACAGTCCCCTGTGTCAGGAGTATCACAGGTGCACCAGTAGGCCGATGGGCCGATGGGGAGCCCTGGCTGTGGGGAGGAGCTGACAGGCACGGTTTTGAGACAGTTGGGGAAGCTGAATGCGGAGCACGCACGCATCGGCTTCTCATGTCAGAGCCACGTCTCTTGGATGTGATGACGACGTGTGGTTAAATGAGAGGACGTCCCTTTCTCAGTTTTTGTTTGTTTGTTTGTTTATTTTTGTGAGAGAGACAGAGTGTGAGTGGGGGAGGGGCAGAGAGAGGGAGACACAGAATCCGAAGCAGGTTCTGGGCTCTGAGCTGTCAGCACAGAGCCTGATGTGGGGCTCGAACCTGTGAACCTCGAGATCATGACCTGGGCTGAAGTCGGCCGCTTAACTGACTGAGCGCCCCCCCCCCCCCGCCAGGCGCCTCCTAAGACACGGTCCCCTTTCCTGGGAGACTCAGCTGGAGCCTTTAGGGGTGATAAGTCAGCATGCAACGCCAGGTGCGCGCAGGACACGGTGCAGACGCGCACCCTGTTAGCGTTTGGTGACCCCGTGTGCATCTCTTTTTCAGTTTTTTTTTTTTTGTAGGTTTGAATATTTTTAAAATTGGCGGGGGTGGGGTGGGGGCAGTGGGAGACAAAGAAGGAAAACCAAACGAAAGGCCAAGTACCTAAGAAGGAAAGCTGGCTTTTCTAGCATGACACCTGGTTCAAATTTGGCCCCATCTTGAGGAAGAAAGCAAAAGGAGCCCCTTTGCTTTTGCACACCAGCAACACCAGGTTCCCGGGGGGCCTCGCCTCCGGGTGCCCTTGAGGACGGGGTCCCACAGCCCCCGGCGAGCCCCGTGTCCTGCTCAGCGGAGCCGTGGCGACGGGGTGCCCGCTGTGGGGTGTTGAGGGCCTGAGGGGGAGTCGGTGGGGTCGGTGGTCCCCTTGCCCGGAGCCCTTGGCGGGGGCTCCCCGGCATGCAGGGAGCACATGCCTGTGCGTGCTTTGTTTAAGGTGGGGTCACTCAACGTCAAGTGCCTGTCGACCCCGTGCCACACTTCTGGCCACATCTGCTACTTCGTGAGCAAGCCCGGGAGCTCTGAGCCGCCTGCCGTGTTCACAGGTGAGGAGCGTGTGGTGTGTGTGCCGGGTGGGTGTTCTCTGAAAGACCCCCGTGACGCAGGGCTGCCTGAGCGCTCCGGGCAGAGGAGTGGAGCGTTTGCAGCCAGGCCTCCCGAGCGGGGCTAGAGGGGTGGGGGGGGTGCCTGCAGCTCTCAGGAGCAGGGCTGTTGGGGGAGTACGGGGGGGCGGCAGCGCTCGGGATGGAGTGGGAAAGGCTGTTTGGGGCACCCTGGCCTCGGGCTGCGCGGGGGGCCGGCAGGCGGGCCTTCCCGGCAGTCGGAGGGGCTCTTCCCTTCGGAGAGAAGGTGGGAGCATGTTGCTGCTGGCGGGGGAGCCGGTGCGGCCCGGAGCAGGTCGGGCGGCGGGGCGGGGGCGCGCGGGGACCTGGGTGGGGACCCGCTCTGCGGCCGGGCTGCGCGCGGGCGCGGGTGACATCAGACGTTACCCCGGAGCGAAGCGCAGACCGAGCGGGGGCCGCACGGGGCCTCTGGGGTCCCCACAGCCGCTCGAGAATCCAGCGGCCCTTCCCCGAGTCTTCAGTGCGGCCCCGGGCTCGCTCTGGGCCTCGTCCGCTGCGTGCGGGGCAGGTGGTCGCGGGCACCGGGCCGGGAGCGGGCAGCCCCGGGACCGCTGCGCCGTGTAGGCCATCGGCCGTCAGTCTGCCGGGTGGGGCTGGTGGCGGCCAGGGTGAGGCGGGTCCCTCGGGACAGCGCCGAGCCGAGAAGCCTCGGCCCCGCCTGGCGTGGAGATCGCGGCCCGAGCCCGGCCCTCCGCGGCGTGTGTCGTCCGTGAGACCGAGGCCGGCGGGGCTGTGTCCTCGGGGCGCAGCCCAGGCGTCCGCGGCCCGCACGGTGACGACTCGGTGTGTGGGAGCCGGCCGGCCGGGCAGGTGCCCGCACGGCAGTAGGTGCCGCTGCTCCCTGCGGGGGTGGGGGGGCCGGGCCCCGGGGTCCCTGCTGTGTGCGGCCCAGCCTCCTCTGGGCCTCTGGCTCCTCGCTGGTTCTATGCACCCTTCCCGCTGGGGCTGTTCAGGGGCGCAGCCCAGTCCTGACCCCGCTAGGACGTCCTGTCGTCTTGTGGGGGACAGTGCCGTGACGGCCCCATAGTGGCACGCTGGTGCTGGGCTGTGGTCCCAGGCCCCCTGGGAAGAGTCTGGCCTGCAAGTGACGGAGGAGGACTCCCTGCCCCCGGGGCCTGGAGCCCTTCTCCTGGAAGAGGCCAGGGAGGGGAGCGGCAGTGTGCGGGGCCGCGGCGGGTGTCCGGAGGGGGCGCCCCTCTAAAGGGCTGAGGCAGGAAGGGGGTCTGCGAGGCGGCAGGCCCGTGTCTTGAGGGCCGGGGGGGGGTGGCTGGGGGTCACGGGGACCCCAGGTGGCCCCGCGGCCCAGGGTAAGAGAGTAGGGGGCGCCTGGCTGGCTCAGTCAGTGGCATGCGACTCTTGGTCTCGGGATTGTGAGTCCCAGCCCCGCGCTGGGTACAGAGGTGACTTAAAAACAAAACAAAACAACCCAACATAATTATAAAACAGTAAAAAGAAAAAAACAAAAAGGAGGAAGCTTAGGGAGGCGGGGCTGGGAGGGCTGCTGGCCGGGAGGGCCGAGGGCTGGTTTGGGAGTCTCAGCGCTTTGGTTGACAGGATGGGGCAGTGAAGGGAGGAGTCGGGTGACCCTGAGGTGTGGGTTTGAGCAGCCGTTTGTGGGGCTGCTGGTGCCAGTGAGCGAGACTTGAGGGGAGAGGTTGGGGGATGGGAGCCGACAGCTGGGGGGTCCCTCTGGGTCCCGCCGGGCTGGGGGTAGCCTGTCGGAGGTCCGGGTAGAGGCTGGCTGCGGGTGCGGCCACGGGCGGCATAGTGGCCCCCATCGCGCAGGAGCTGACCCAGCCCTTCGGGGGTCCTGCTGGTGGCCCCCACCGCTCCACGGCCACCCTGTTTTGCAGGCGACACCTTGTTTGTGGCTGGCTGCGGGAAATTCTACGAAGGGACGGCGGACGAGATGTACAAAGCTCTGCTCGAGGTCCTGGGCCGGCTCCCTCCAGACACGGTGGGCGGCGCCCCCAGAGCCAGGTCCCCCCCCCCCCACGCCCTGGCCACACGGCCCCCACGCGTTGGGAAGAACGGGAGGGCGGCGGCATTTCCTCTGGGAGCGCGGCTTGTCTGTAACGTGCTGTCTAGTGTTTGACGTACGCGCAGGAAGCGTCCGTTGTCCTCAGGGACACCTCGGTGCGCGTCGCTAACGGGACCCGGCCCGGAGCCCCTCGTGCCCTTCTGCGAGGGCTTTGAGGGCGGGCCACCGAGACGCTCTGAACTCACTCTGGTGTTTTCCTCAGAGGGTGTACTGTGGCCATGAATACACCATCAACAACCTCAAGTTTGCGCGCCACGTGGAGCCCAACAATACTGCCATTCAGGAGAAACTGGCCTGGGCCAAGGTGAGTGGGGTGCGCTCTGGGGGTGCATCTGCGGGCCCGTGACCGCCAAGTGCCTCTCCGGGAGCAGCGCTGTCAGGGCGCGGCCTCCAGTGCGGGCGCTCCTCCGGGCCGCAGGCCAGTCGGGTTTGGGACGGGCCCGCCTGGAACCTTTCGAGGGAGGCCTAGTTAGCTCGTTAAGACCCTTTCTGACACCGCGGGGCCGAGCCTGGGATCCCACGTCTCCAGCAGGTGCCCAGGTGAGGCCGGAGCTGCGGGTCCCTGATCTGTGCCCCACCTCCTGGACCCTGGGGTAGGGGGGACTACGAGTGAGCCCCTCAGCCTCCTGGTGGGGGAAAGCGCACCCGCTGAGGAGCAGCGGGATTTGCCCCAGCAGCCGTCGGTCCGTGCTGACCCCTGGGGGCTCCGAGGTGTGGCTGCCGGGGTGGCTTACTGCCCTGCAGGCGTCTTCAGTGGGGCATCTGGAAACGCTGCTGCAGGTGGGGGGCTGGGGGAGGTGCTCCTGGACTTGGGGGCCCTTCCCCATTCAGTCCCTGACACATGGTGTCAGTCACACACACCAGGAGGCCCCGTTCGGCTCCGTTCAGTGACAAGTGCTACCTTGGAGTTTTGTTTCTTAATAAATCACCTGTTTTTGTGGAGCGTCTTTATCAGTTTTGGGGCATGGACTCACAAGATAACCCCTGTAAGAATTCAGACACTACCTTTATCCCTTGATAAACATTGTCCCCCCCCTTTTCTTTTTGCAGTGCACGTAGGCAAGTATTTTTAGTGATCTGACGAACTCGCCCCGTAGACATGCTACACGTGGAGTTCTGTGGTTTCCTTTCCATGTGGCAGCGGGTCCTGCTGCTCTTTCCACAGCCATCCGTTCGTGTTGAACTAATTCGCTTCATAGTTATATGCTGTTATTTATTTAAAAAAGTTTTTTAAGTGTTAATTTATTTTTGAGAGTGAGAGAGACAGAATGTGAGCGGGGAGGGGGCAGAGAGAGAGGGAGATGCAGAATCTGAAACAGGTTCCAGGCTCCACGCTGTCAGCACAGAGCCCGACAGGGGGCTCAAACCCACGAATGGTGAGATCATGACCTGAGCTGAAGTGGGATGCTCAACCGACTGAGCCACCCAGGCACCCATGTACATATTGCACTAATTTGCTTCATAGTTGTCTACTTTTAAAAAACTTGGGGTGCCTGGTGGCTCAGTCGGTTAAGTGTCCAACTTCTGCTCAGGTCATGATCTCACGGTTTGTGAGTTCAAGCCCCGCGTCGGGCACTGTGCTGACAGCTCAGAGCCTGGAGCTGCTTCAGATTCTGTGTCTCCCTCTCTCTCTGCCCCTCCCCTGCTCACGCTCTGTCTCAAAAAAAATAAACATTAAAAAAAACCCTAGTCTTAATTGAGGATAATTTCCATTTGATAAAACATCCCTGTTTTGAGTGAGCAGTACAGGGTCCAATGACCTTTGACAGTGTGTGCACCTGTGTGAGGCCCCCCACCCCAGTCATGATCAAGAAGGTTCCCTTGTCACTCTGCTTTCATCCCCCAACTGCAGATCTGCTCTCTGCCGCGTAGGTCACTCTGTTCTGGAGTCTCATAGAAATGGAGCCATAGAACACTGGTCGCGTCTGGCTCTTTAGCTCAGTGTTGCCGTTTGGGGATTCATTCCTGTTCTTCATTTCTGAACAGTGCGCAGTGTCCGCGTGCTATGCTGTGTGCTATGTCGTGTGCTGTAATTTGTGTATCCCCTGTGGACGGACTCTTGGGTTATTTCCAGCTTTTTGCTGTTGTAAATGGAGTTGCCGTGACCATCTGTGCGCATGTCTTCGTGTGGACACAGAGTTCACCGTTGTGGGTACAGACCTGGAGCAGCACTGCTGGGCCGTGTGAAGTGTCTGTTCAACTTCAAAGAAGCTCTCGAACTGCCCTGCAATTGTTTGCACTTTTTGGTGCTTCGTCTTGGAACGCACAAGCTCCCGTGGCTCCGTGTGCGGTGTTGTCGACGTTTTAAATTTTAGCCATTGTAATAGGCGTGTAGCTGTGTCTCCTTGTGGTTTTAAAGTTTCCATCGCTCTGGTGGCTATTGTCCTCTTGCAGGTCTTCTTTTGTGAAGTGTTCAAATCTTTGGTCCATTTAAAACACTGGACTTACTGAGTTGCAAGAATTCCTTATATATTCTGGAAACAAGTCTTTATCAGATACACACCTCAAATATTTTTTCCCAGTTTGCAGCCTGCTTTTTTATTTTCTTAACAGTGTCTTTTCAGGAATAAAAGTTTATACTTTTGGTGAAGTTCAGTTTATTGATATTTTCTTTAACACCTTTTGTGTCTTAAGCAATCTTTGCACACCCCTTGCCACAAAGACTTTGTGTTTTCTCCTGAAAGCTGTATGGTCTTAGCCATTACGGTCACACGAATGTATGCGTAGACCCGTGATCTGCTCATATCGATGTTGCCATGAGGGGAGGTGGAAGTGTGTTTGCTTTTGTGTGTGGACATCCAGCTGCTCAGCTCCATTTGTGGGGAAGAGTGTCCTTTCCTTGTTGGGTTACCTTGGTGGCTGTTCTAAATAAAACGCACAGGGCAGGTCTGAGTACCTTCTGGCCTCTCCTCGCTGTTCCGTTGATCCGGAAGACTTCCCCTCCATCAATAGCAGACGGTCTCGATTACCGTAGCTTATGGTAAGTCTGGGAATCAGGCTGTGTAAATCCTCTAACTGTGGTCTTTTCTAAAATTGGTTTTGGCTTTTTGAAGTGCTTTGCATTTCCATAGAAATTTTAGGATCCTGTTAATTTTTACAAAAAAGGCAGCTTGGCTTTGGATTGGGACTGTGTTGTCACAAAATATTGGGAGAGAACTGAGATCTTAACCATACTGAGTCTTTTCATGAGTAAACTATTGCTTTCCATTTATTGAGGTCATTAGTTTTTCTCAGCAATATTTTATAATTTTCATTGCTAAAGAAACTGCGTATTGTTAAATGTACCCTTAAGTACTTTAAGATTTTGTATTTTATTGAAAATGATTATGGTTGAAGCCTTCAGAAATAGAAATGATCTTTGTATTTTGATCTTGTATCCTCATGACCTTGCTAAGCTTCCTTATTCCAGCATCTTTTTCATAGATTCCTTAGCGCACAATCATGTCATCAGCTAAGAGAGACACTTTTATTCCTTCTTTTCCAGTTTATATGCCTTTTATTTACTTTGTTGGCCTAACTGCACTGGCTGTGATCAGTACAACGCTGAATAGAGACAGTGGGAGTGGACATCTTTGCTCTGTTCCCAGTCTCGGGGGGTGGGGGGGGGTGGGGGTGAGCATTCAGTGTGTAATTAGTAAGTATTGTACTAGCTGCAAGGTTTTTTTTTGTAATCTTCTTTCTTAGGTTGATGGAGTTCACTTCTGTTCCTGGTTTTCTGAGAGTTTTAATCATGAGTGGGTGTTAAATTTTGTGAAACGATTTTTTTCTCCATCTATTATATAACCATATTTTTTTCTTTTACTGTTAATATGGTAAAGTACATAAATTGGTTAAATTTTTTTTAAGTTTATTTATTTTGAGAGAGGGCAGAGAGAGAACACCAAAGGGCTCTGTGCTGATGCGGGGCTTGATCCCACAAACCGCAAATCCAGAGTCAGATGCTTAACCGACTGAACCAGTCAGGCGCGCGCCCCCCCCACCCCCCGCCACCGCAATTGGTTTCAAATGTTAAATTGACCTTACTTTCTAGACAGACCTTAGTCCTGCTGTATTACGTTGCTGCAGCCTCTCTCTGTGTCTGTGTTCACAAGGGATATTGGCCTGTGGTTTTATTTTCCTGTAATGTGTTTGGTCTTCGTATCAGGGAAAAGCTGGCCTCATAAAGTGATTTGGAAAGTGACTCCTATTTTCTGGAAGAATTTTTCTGTGATATTATTTCTTCCTTTAATCTTAGAATTCACCAGTGGAGCCATCTGAATGTTGAATTCTTTTGGCGGAAAGATTTTGTTGTTGGAATTGATGTCTCTATTTCGTATAGGGTTATTAGAGGTTTACGTCTTCTCGAGCCCGTTTTGTTAGCAGCTTCTGTCTTTCAAGGAGCTGTGTACATTGTGTCAAAGTTTTCAGATTTATTGACACGTTTTTCTCTTGAGTATCAACTTTGTTGAGGTTTAGTTCACGTGTAATAAACTGCGCTAGTTTCAAGTGAACTGAGCAAATTCTGACATAAATTTACACCACTAAAAGACTACCGCTGTTACAGTGAAGATACAGAACATTCTATCCCCCCTGAAGGCTTCTTCACGCCTCATTCCCTTCTAGGCTCCAGACAACGACCGATCTGCTGGGTGCCCCCGAGCTTAGTTTGTGTTCGTACAGTTTCGTGTAAACGGAACATCCGTTATGCACTCTGCTATCTTATTTTCACTCGGCAGAAGGATTTTGAGATTCACTCCTGTTGCATGTGTCAGCACTTTATTCCTTTTTATCGCTGAACAATATTCCATTGTTTGCTTTATCCACTCACTCGTCCCTAGCCATTCGTGTTGTTTCCGGGGATTGGCTACCGTGAATAAATCTGGGCACAAGTCTTTGTGTGACACACCTTTTCACTTCTCTCGAGTAAATACCTAGGAATGAAACGGCTAGGCCGTAGCAGGTGTATGTTTGACTTGTAAAGAAACTGCCAAGTTGTCTTTCTGAGTGGCTATTATTTCACATTGACATTCATGAATTATTTCACATTCGTGAACGTGAATACAGTGGAGTATGAGAGTTGCAGAGTGCCACATGCGCACTAGCACTTGGCATCGTCATTTGTTGTGATTTTAGTCATTTTAACGGGTATGTCGTAGAGTTCCACTGTGGTTTTAATTTGCATTTCTCTAGCGTCTAAAAACGTTGAACATCTTTTTATGTGCTTATTGCCCATTTTGTGCAGTGTAAAAATATTTTGGCCATTTAAAAATTTGAATTGTCTTATTTTTAATAAGATAATTTTTTTGGTAAGTATATGCTCGATGCGAGTCCTTTGTCAGATAGTTTCTCTTGTTCTGTGGCTTGCGTTTTATTTTCTTGACAATGTTTTTTTGAAGAACAAATTTTTTAATTTTGTTAAAGTCCAGCATATTAACTTTTTTAGTGGTTCATACTTTGTGTCTCTTATCTAAGAGATATTCGCTTTACCCAAGGTCAACATTTTTTTGTTTCGTTTTGGAAGTTTTATAATTTAGCTTGTACTTTTGGATCAGTATGTCCCCGCCTCCCACCCCCAATCTGCTGAATATTTAGTGACGTCACCTGTTTCCTTTTTGATGTTGGCGATGTTCCTTTCTTGATCATTCTTATAAATTTTATTGATCTTTTTAGAGAACAACTTTTGCCTCTATTTTTGTTTGTTTTTGTATTGCACTGATTTCTGCTTTTTTAAATTCCTTCCTTCTACTTACTTTGCTCTTATTTTTATAGATTCTTAATATGGAGCCTGAGGTCATTGGTTTTAGACCTTCCTTCTTTTCTGATATAAGCACTTAATGCTAAAAAACCTATCCTCAAGTCCTGCTTTAGGAACATCCCACAAATTTCTATATGCTGTATTTTTATCATCTTCAATTTGAAATGTTAAAAGAAATCCCTTGTGAATTCTTCTTTGACATGTGGAGTTATACTGAATTGTGTTAAACTTCGTTTTAGCCTTTTCAACATTTTATTTTACTTTTTAAAGTTTATTTATTTATTTTGAGAGAGAAGAAGAGAAAGCGAGCACATGGAGAAGAGGGGCAGAGAGGGAGAGAGAGAATCCCAAGCAGGGTCTGCGATGACAGATGTGGAGCTCGAGCCCATGAACTGTGAGACCATGACCTGAGCCGAGATCAAGAGCTGGATGTTTAACTGACTGAGCCGCCCCTCGGCATTTTATTACAGGAATTTTTACACATGTAGAAAAGTCGAAGCAATTGCCTAGTGAACATTCACATGCCCAACACCTAATTTCTACTATTAACATTTTCTCTACTTATTTTGTCACCGTCCATCCACCTTTCTTTCTTTTTTTTAATAAGTACATTATGCTAGAGTGTGGATGTCACCCAGAAATCATTTTATCCACCCAGTCAGGGAGGACATTTGGAGTCTCCAACTTGTGTGCTCTCAGGAGCTGCAGTGAGCATCCTCTCGCACAACTCTTCAGTGTCTGCATGCGGTTTGCTTCTGTGCGGCTATGCGTTAACACTCGTTTTAGTATTTATTTGGGGCGGGGGCGCAAAGAGAGGGAGACCCGATGTGGGGCTTGAACTCACGAACCATGAGAGCATGACCTGAGCCGAAGTTGGACGCTTGGTAACCGACTGAGCCCCCCAGGGGCCCCGACACTCATTTCAAAAGATAATCTACGAGGTTATGACTGTATACAGTCCTCTGACTATACACGTCAGGACGTGTTTTAGAATTCTCCTAAGAAGAGTTAACTTGTTTCCTTCCCTCATAGGAGGTGGAGAAGGAATTCTCAGGAGGAGTGGATATTGGAGAAAGTGGGGAGTATTCTAACACCCAGCTTGCTTTCACCAAAGGGGGGGATCAGAGATTAGCAGCAAGCCTTCACCTTGACCTCCTGCCAGACCCCTTCTCGGCACACCACCAGCAGTTGAAGGATCACTTCTTGCCGCCACTGCTCACTTTGGGGGGTGGCATCGGGACCCTCGGGTCTGAGGGCCCTGCATGGTCAGGAAGCCTGGGTGTGGGTGCTGACAGCTGCTGTCCAAGCTCTGACCCTGTGGCCCTCGAGGTCAGCTCGGCAGAAGGGCAGGGGCTGCGGGGGGGGGGGGTGGTGGTGGAGCCCCCCAGCTGTTACCTGATATCCTCGCAGAAGTCCGTAGAGGAGTTGAACAGTGCGCCAGACCGCGTCTCACCCCTGCCTGCCCCGGTCAGTGTTGATCAGGAGTGAAACCATCCCGACCAGAGGGCTCATCCCGGGGAGCCTGTGACGTGAGCTCACCACCGCCTAGAGGGGCTGTGAGCCCAAGGCAGGGACCGTGGGCACCTGTCACCTCGCTCTTCCAAGCAGCGAGCTCTGCATGGCCCACCACTGGTCTTGGTGCGGGGTTTGGTGGTGTTTTCCTCTTCTCTGTGTTTTCTGCATTTCTCCTGGTTATTCTGTCGTGTAAAACACACACTTCCTATTAATGTAAAAGTTTCGTGTCCCCCTCCACCTCCAGGACAGCGAGGGGAGGAGGGGCAGCTTGTGGGTGGTGGCCGGGGACTCGTATCTCCTGTCCCTGCACTGACCTGACCCTGGTCACTTTGCCTTCTGAGTTGGACGATGTTCTAAGATCGTTAGCAGAAATGCCCTTTAGAAGTTTCCGCGTCAACCTGACCTCTGTCCTCTGCAGGAGCAGTACGGGAACGGGGAGCCCACGGTGCCGTCCACCATCGCGGAGGAGTTCACCTACAACCCGTTCATGAGAGTGAGGTGAGGCGCGGCTCACCTGAGGCCCTGCAGCTCCGGGAGGGCCGAGGACGCCGCCCCGGGCTCTTTACTGAGTCGGGCGCAGCCTAGGGCGCAGGCGGGCTCTCCCAGCAGGGTGCTCTCCTTATGCGTGCCGAGGGCGTGGGGGCCCTTCTCACGCTGGAGCCAGATGTCGGTGGGCGGGCGCGGTCCCCAGGAGTCCCGCGGAGCTCTGCCACAGGGGCCCTGCCGGGCGCCGGCACGGAGTCGGTGTCCCCGATCTCTGGGTCTCCCACGGGTACCACGGGTAGGAACACGCGAGTTCGCCGTGGGCGCTGGCGTTTCGTTTTCTGAGAATGTCCCGACTTGTGCTGGCTCTCGGCTTCCCCGGGGCTGCAGACGGGCGGCGGGCCGGGGGGCGGGGGGGGCCCGTGCGCGGCCTGCAGCCCGGCCTCCGGCTTCCGCAGGGAGAAGACGGTGCAGCAGCACGCCGGCGAGACGGACCCCGTGACCACCATGAGGGCCATCCGCAAAGAGAAGGACCATTTCAAGGTGCCCCGGGACTGAGGCGGCCGTGGGGCCCCCGCCTTCAAGCACATTTTGGGTGTTCGGATGTTTTAGGTGAATTTCCTGCCAGGGGTGCAGGAAATCCAGTCTTGGTTTAATTTTAAGTTAATTTCAGAGCCCTTTGCCTGTGTTGCCAGATGTTCTAACGCATATTTATGAGAGAAGTCTAGAAAGAGGACGATTCCTGGACGCTCTGCCTGCAGACTGTGTGTTCTCTGTGGCCTTCGGTGGCCCCCCGTCCTCGCCGTGTGAGCCCCGCACGTGAGCCCCGCACGTGAGCCCCGTGCTCACCAGAGCAGGACGCGGGGGGCGGGTGCCGCCGTCCCCTCGTCTCACGGGTCCTGTGATGTCCTCTCCACGGAGCGTCTCCGGCCTGGCGCAGCGGAGGGGTCCTTGAGTGTTTCTGTGCTTGGGGCCAGGGCAGCCGGCCTTGGCCCCGCGATGCCCTATTCCTGGGAAGGCTGCCCAGTCCTGGGCCGTCCGCAGGGACAGGCGTGGATGCTGGGCCTCGTGTGGACGAAGGAGGTGTCCAACATGACAGCCGGCACCTTGCCGCCCCCGCTGAGGTTTGATCCATCTGCTCCCCGCACTCCCCCCCAACCCGAGCCGGCAGCACCGGGTAGCGGCTCCTTCTGCGCGTGGTGTCCTTGGTGGTGGGACGCACTGGGCCACCCCCACTGGCTCTTGGGCTGCGGCGTGGCGCCACACGCTGGCTGTGACCGGGCACCTCCTCACATGAGGACGAGCTGGGCCACCTGGTGGAGTCCTGTCCGCCCCACTCGGGTGTGGGCCGTCTTGGGGCTGCTCCACAGCCCTGTGCGCCGGGCCCCCGGGGAGCAAGTGGGGCGCTTGTGGAGGTTTCCAGAGAAACGGCGGGTACGGGGGAGGCCAGCCATCTGGGTCCCCTCCCCGGACTGCCTCTCCTCTCCGGCTCCTCGCCGACCTTTCCCGCTGCGTGTCAGCTGCGCTCCGGCCACGCGTGTTTGCAGCCCTGCGGACCTGGCTGCCGGCTCCGCGCCCTGGTGCCTCATTGACCGAATCCTTGCTGGAGTCCAGTCCGTCTCGCTCCTCGTTTCCGTCCTCTGCTGCCCTCCTGGGTATTCGCTTGCTTCTGACGCTCGGGTTTGTAATTCACGTGAAGAGGCTGTTTATGCTGGTGGCCGGTGGTTTGCCTCCCTGGGCGGGGGCGGGCGCCCAGATGTCCCTCCTGCTCGCCCGAGGACCAGCGCCCAGGGGTGCAGCCTGTCTTGTGGCCCCACAGTCCCCGTTCCCACAGCCTTGGGATAATTCTTCGTTTCTAGGAAGGGACACGCCCCCTGGCTCTCTGCCCTTACGTATGAATATTAGAAAGTTTATGGCTGCAGTTTGGACCGGAAAAATAGGACTCATCGGATTTCTGTATTTGGGACAAGTGTCAGGCCACGAACGTGCCGCTTGTCCAGCACTAGGGTCCCTGCTGCTCTCTGTGCTGCCAAAACCCAAGTGTCGCGCCAGTGTCCGCGTGGCCATGTGGCTGAAGCGCACGGTCCCCAATGAGACCGTCCCCTCAGACTGCCGTAAGCTTGGGCCTCCCGCCCCTCTGACCGCCTGGCTGTGACCTCCGGCGTTCCCGGTGACCCCTCACGTCCCGTAACCACCCAGGACGGCTCCGTGAGCTCAGAGAAGTGCTACCATGATGATTTCATAGTGTGACTATAAAGGGCACAGAGCAGGGCCAGCTGAGCGAAGAGGGCCCAGACTGTGGGCACGTCCTCCTCCTGGCACGTTTGAGTGAGTCGAGGCGCTTTGGGGTGTCACCGCGTCATCCCTGGGATCCCTGGCCATGCAAGGGCACTCTGGCCACCGGGTGGGTCCTTCTGCTGGGACTGTCCCCCTCGAGGGACATTAGCATAAACTCAGGTGTGTCAGGCCTGCTGTGAATGAGGGAGTCCCCCGCCCTGTGGGAAATTACGGAGTTAGGGACCCCTGCCTGACCCAGGGGAAGGCAGGCAGCGCCGTAGGGCACACGCCTCTAATCAGGGGTCAGAACTTCCTTCCCAGGTGCCAGTCCTCCAGGCACGACCAGGCCCTGGCTACTTTGCTCCTTGGTGGTGGTGTAAATGGTGTCAGGAATGTAAAGGTGAGCTTCGTTTAGGGAACCTGCTCTTCCCCACGTGGGCTGTTTCCTTCATGAACCTTCTGTGGTCTTGCTGCTAGGCCTGTTGTCCTGCGGGTGTCCCCTGTTGAGGTGGGGTGACGGGCAGTGCCCCTTATCCCAAATCTCAGTGACTGGTTTGACAAACAACCTGGGGGCTGATGTGGCTGAGGCTAAGCTATTTTGGGGGTTGAGCGAACACTTCAAAACTCCTGTGCTTGCAGAATTTCTGTCCTGGCAGAGGGACAGAGTGACAAGATGTGGGACATCCTGGGCAGTCTGGACTGAGGAAGCACTAAAGAAAATAAAGTGAGCAAGGAGCAAGCAGGAAGCCTCGTGGTTGGGAAAGTGATGCGAGCAAAATACTAAAGGTTCAGGGAGAGGGCCTTGCTGATACCTGGGAGAGAAAAGCAAGTGCCAAGGCCCTGGGGCAGAAGTGTGCTAGAATAAGAGGCCAGCGTGGGTGAGCCCTGAGGGGAGAGGAGCGGGGAGCAGTGGCAAAGTGGCTCAGCCGACAGAACTGCTGGGACGTGGGACGTGCCCGAAGTGGGGGCCGAGCGGGCCTTTCCCAGCGTCTCTCAAGTGCGGGGTCGGGCCACAGGGGAGGTGACAGAGTTCCCAGTGTGACCTGAGCGGTGAGCACGGGGCGAGTCCAGCCTTGTTCATGGGGCGGGGGGCAGGGGCGGAGAAAGACCAGGCCCAAGTGCGCCCTCTGGAGTCGCCAGCACACCGGTGAGTCCTGCAGCCAGGAGCCCGGGCTCCCGGGACAGGGAGATGGGGAGGTCGGGGCGCCAGCAGGCGGCAGTGCAGGGGGGTGGGGGGGAGGGGCGGGCGTGGCAGGACACACACCGTGGCCAGAGGTCACCCCCAAGGGGAACTGGGCCTCGTCACACACACTCCTCTCGTCTGGTGGACTCGACGCGCGCGCGTCAGTGGGATGTCTGTTCTGGACGTGGCCGCCGGCCGCACTCTCGCCGTCCGTGAGCAAGGCCTGTCTGCTTCCGGTAAATGATACAGTGACTTGGGGGTGGGGTCTCGTTGCTCTTGGGGACTCTGAAGGAGGGGATGCCGGTGTGGGCGGGTGTGTTGTGGAC
>CM053564.1:1311475-1373446 GCA_028646485.1 Cryptoprocta ferox | reverse complement strand
CAGGACCCCACAGGCTGTGTCGGCTCGCCCCAGTCACCAGCTCACACAGGTGTCATATGTGTCAGCCGGAACCCTGACTTCTCGAGCGTCTGCTGAAGCAGCGAGCTCCTCCCTCCTCGGAGCAGGCGCGGCCGCCACTGGGGAGAAAGACGACTTCTACTCACAGCGCAAGCAAGAGTATGATTTAGAAACCGCAAGGAAAGTAAGTAAAAAAAATGAGTAACGTAACAAGAGTGAGAGGTTTTAATTCTCTACAAGAGGCAGACTGTGTTGCCGAGGTCGCCAAGGACGCGGAAGGAGCCACGCGTGCGCTCGCTCCACGGAGCCCACCTGTGTTCAGAACGGCGCGCTCAGGCGGCGTCCTCGGGCACACACCACAGCTTCGGCCACCAAACAAGTCATCCTAAGTTTCAGGAGACCAAAACATAACACAGTACGTTCTCTAGCTCCACCGGAATTCGTTACCGGTGACAGAATGAAGTCTGGACCGCGCCGCCCCCCCCATATTTGGAAGTGAAGGAACAGATCTGTAAGCACGTGGGTCAGAAGAAGTAAAAGAGGCCACCAGCGTGTGTTGGACAGAGAAGCCCAGGGCCGCACGCACCTGCCCAGAAAAGGCTTCCACCTTAAACAACTAGAGAAGGGAGCAAATGAAACACAAAGGAAGTAGAAGAAAACAGGAAATCAGTGAAACAGGAAACCCAAAGCTTAGCTCTCTGCAAAGATCAAGTTGGCAACCCCCTGGTGATCACGGGAGACGGGGCAGGACCACCCACCCTGCAGAAATGAACGTCAGGGCCTCTCCACGAATACTAGTCACCAACACGGATGAATTCCTAGAGACACAAATCACTTAAACGGATGCAGAAGGAAACAAAATCACCACAGACCTGTAACAAGAAACCGAATTAATACACAGTCTAAAGTCCTCAAGCAAAGGAAGAGCCCAGGGCCTGTTCACGGAGTAACACCCATCATTCACAAACTCTTTGAGAAAACACAGAGGGACGCTTCCCAGCTCCTTTACGAGGCTAGCCTCGTCCTGACAGAAGACGAGAGCTCAGCGTGCCTCGTGAACCTGGATGTCCGCTTCCTAACACAACATCAGGAACCCAAGTACGGCCACGTCTGCGCGATCACCAAACAGTCATCACGGGAACGTCCGTCGGCCGGGCATCTAAAAACCAACCAACGCCACAACCCATCCTTGGGGAATGAAGGGGAAGACCCACGGAATCCGCTCACTGGGGGCAGTGAGACAACGGACGGAACCCAGCACGTTCGTGGTGAGAAGTGTCCAACCGCGAGCCGAGGGCAGCTTCCTTGGCCTCAGGATAAGACACCTTTGGGAAGTTTCAAACGTGGTGGATTTAGTGCTGGCAGCCTCGGGTCAGACCCGGGCCACCTTGGACCACAGTGACCGCGGGGCTGTCCTGGGAGCGGCTATGTCCGTGCCTGTTCCTACTGCCGAAGGCGCCGCGTTCCTGGCCTCCAAGCCTCCTGCCTGTATAGTCCCCACCTGTGGTTGGCGTCCTGTCACTGCCCACGCCCCTGGCTTGCAGTGTCAAGGACCCCTGTAGTGACCGTGGGTCCCTCTGGAAAACCCAGGTTAGTTTCGCTATCCAGGCGCACTAGCACCTCCGCTTCCCTTGGCCGTGTCACCCCACACGATCCGGATTCTGGGGGAGGACATGGATCCCTCCCGGAGCATCACTGGGCCTGTCAGCGCATCGGACGTGACGGTGACGGCACATGCTCCCCTGTGACACCAGGAGCGAGCTGAGGGAGGCCTGCCCTCGCCTCTGTGCCCACCGCGGTACTGGGCCTGCAGTAAGGCACAAAAAGGAACAAAAGAGAGGTAGTATATAGACTGGGAAAGGGAAAAAAAAACACGTCCCTGTTCACAGATGACAGGGTCCTAAGGAATCCAGAGGCACGTGCAGACCTGCGCGGCGCGGACACAGGGTCAGTAAGAGAAATACTGGATTTCCACGTGCTGGTACCAACCCGGAAATTAGGATGATTTCTTTCACAGCAGCACCACGACTAGTGAAATACTTAGAAATTATTTTATCAAAAACACAAGGGGCACCTGGGTGGCTCCATCGGTTAAGGGTCCAACTCTTGCTTTTGGCTCAGGTCATGATCTCACAGTCCTGAGTTTAAGCCTCACGTCAGGCTGTGTGACGAGCATGGGTCCTGCTTGGGATTCTCCGTCTCCCTCTCTCTCTCTGCTTACGTTCTCTCTCTGTGTCTCAAAATAATAAATATGAAAGCGTGAAACAGGAAAGAAAAATAGCTGGATTTCATTAAACTTTTACATTTCCAAAAAGTTTTTTTTTTTTAACTGGTAAGCCACAGACTAGGAAGAATTATCTGATAAGCTACAAGGCAAAGTTTCAGTACCGAGAAAACAATTTCAAAACGTTTAAGCCTCGGACCAGCATCGCACCCGTGAAGGCGAGAACGGACGCGCACGAGAGAAGGCGGGGCCCTCCCCGGCGGGGACACGCGGGGCGGGAGCAGCCGCCACACGTGCTTCTGAGAGTAATTTTTTAGAAAGTTAGACATGAGGGGTGCCTGGCTGTGAGGAGCGCGTGCCGCCCGATCTTGGGGTCATGAGTTCAAACCCCCACGTTGCGCATACAGGTTAGTTAAAAAAATAAAATTCTTAACAAGTTCTACATCAATAGCGTGTGAACCAGCGATCCTACTCCTGAGAGTCCACTGGAGCCACGAAACTCCCGTCCGCGCCGGGACTTGGTTCTAAGGTTCCGGGCAGCAGGGTAGCAGCCCCGAGATGGGAACGGGTACATCCAGCCGCTGGTGAGCGGACCGCAGTGGGGGCAGATCCGGGGGCAACAGACCTTCAGCCCAAGAGGCACAAGGGACGCACGCACTGCTGTGGGGGGAAAGCCGAGAACCCGCTCAGGGGCGGCGGGGGGACGCACAAGACCACCGAGTGCGCACGGGGCCCTGCGTGGGGGGGGGGGGCCACACTGTCCGAACCCCGGGGCTGTGCACGAGGCTGTTGGAGGATAAAGAGCCGTTGGTAAAGGCGCTGCACCAGCTGACACCCCACACGCCGGAGCCGCGGGCCTGGACTGGGGTGGGGGGGGGGGGATGGAACAGAAGGAAAATAGTCTCAAGAGATTAACAGCCATCTAGGAAAAAATCTGCAAGGTCGACGCAAGGTCGTGACACGAGACCCCGGGAGCGCTGAGAGCACCACGTGCCGGGGCGGGAAGACGACATGGCGGGGACACCCGTCCCCCACGAACTTGAGCACAACTCACAACCCAACAGACTCTGGTTTCGACTCAGACGCCAGACAAGCTGCTCTCGTGACACGTGAGGAGCTGCAAGGGGCCACCGGCGGGGGGACCTGCTCCATGAGCCCTGGACACATCCCCACACCCTCAGGGCTTGGGGTCGGCCCACCATGGCCAGGGACCCCGACGCCATGTCCACGCTCACGTCCACAGTGTATTCTGGTTCCCGTGCCACACGGGACGTGACAGCACAAAGGTCTGTGCAGATGGGACTCTGGGTTTGCTGTCCCTCCTGCTGGCACCTGAGGAACCCAGCTCAGTAGCCCTGCAGGGGACTCCGCAGGGGACAGCGGGCAGGATGACGCAGCCCACACATGCCTGATGGGGGACTTGTATCCAGAGGAGTTTTAAAATACGCAAATCAGACCAAGAACCAAACGAAACTGGCAGGAGCCAAACACGCACGTGACAAAATGGGACAGTCCACTGGCCAACGAGCCCTATGTGCCACTACGTCACTGACATTTGAGAAACAGAGCGTCCACTCCCCTTCAGGGCCGGGAACCGCCGGGACAGGGGTGCGGTGTGCGGCTCACTGCCCAGAGCACCCAAGTGTCGTGCCCTGAGGCCCGAGCCGGACGCCGGGGCAGCGCGGCCTCCAGGAGGCCAGCGGCCGAGGCCGGTGCGCAGACGCTCGGGTGGCCAGCCGCCAGCGTGGCGGGCACGTCAAGGGACCTGGCAGCCAGGACAGGCTGCTCCGGCGGCCCGGGGACAGGCTGGCGTTGCTGAAACGCGCAGCCCCGCCGAGTTCTCAAGAAAGGTGTAAAAAACGGACACCCCAGGCCCCGCCGGGATCCATAGAAAGCCCGGTCCCCTCCCCATGCTCACCCTCCCTTCCCGCCGACGGTCCTCGGCCACCAACGTGCTGAGTCCGCACTTTGCGCTGTGTAAACGCGTGTTTACCGTGTAAATTTCTGGGCGTGGACTTTCTCCCGGCAGATCTATAATTTCTCAGAACACAGGCTGAGAGACGGCCTGGAAATCAATCAAAGCTCAATAAAGGGAAAGATAAAGCTGCCCCGACCCCCAGGCACGGGCAGCGCAGGCAGAGCAGGGGCGAGGAGAGGGGGGAGGCTGGGGAGGGGCGCCGCAGCTGCCCGCTGCCCTCTCCACGGGGCTTCGAACCCGCCGCCTCCCTCCACCTCGCAGGGGGAGTCACACTGAAATCTCCGAACCTCGGCAGGCCCTGCCTCCAGCCCCACCTCCACAGCCAGGGGGACCCGGGGAGAGGGCCCGCCCGCACCCCACCAGCCCCCCGGGAAGAGGGGGTCTGAGCAGGAAGAGCAGAGGCTGGTGGATGAAGGCGCGGCTGGGCCCCCCGCCCCGCCCCGCTCGGCAGCCAGGGCCCCGGCTCTCTGCCTTCTTCTCGGCCTGACCCGGGGCCGCCATCCCGTGTAGAGCGAGGTGGCCGTGCCCCCGCAACAGCTCTGGGCACAGCAGGAGTCCCGAAGCAGGTGGAGGCTGGTCGTGCAGCCACAAGGCCCGGCCCCCAAGGCCGGGCCTCCCTCTGCTCTTCCCGGGAGGGCAGTGCTGGGAAAGCAAACACAAGGTGGCCGCCAGCCCGCCGGTGTTCCTAGAAGAGGCTGGGGGAGGAGGCGTGGCCAGACACCAGCTGACCCTGAGGTCGCAAAAGCCCCGGGGAGTCCTAATGAGGACCCCACCCAGGCTGTTAGGAAACGGGCAGGGGGAGGGAAGGGGTGGTCAGCATGCCAGACCCATGTCTTACTTAACTCCCACATGGCCATCTGCTGAGCGGGGAGGGCCCCCACAGCTGTCCGCGGGGACCCCCACCCGGGGGCAGGGAGCTGGCCAAGCACCGGGGCCTCCTCTCCCGGCCTCCCCAAAACTGTCCTGAGCACCAGCCCGGCACAGGCTGCGGCAGGGGAGACCCCCGCCCCCCACACGCTTGCTGCCCCGGCTGTGCCCCGCCCAGCCCTGCAGGGGGAGGGGGGGGACCCGCTGGGGCCCTCACAGCTGCACCACAAACCACCTCGAACCCCGAAGGTGGTTTTGGGGTGAATGCGGCCCCCCCCCACCTGTCTCTCTCCTGTACCGTGTGCACCCTCGGCACTCGGGGCTGATGCTGGCGGCCGGGCATGAGGGAGTTAATAGAACCCGGGCCAGCGGGGCTGGGCTGGCCGGCGGCAGGGTGCTGGCTGCCCCGGCAGTGGGGAAGTCAGAGGGCAGGAGCAGCCGGCCACAGCAGACGCACCCCTGCTCAGTCGGCCTGTGGTCTGCTCTGCGCTCGGGATGGCCCTGAAGAGAGGTGAGGTGCCCCCACGTACCCCAGTCCCTTGCTCTGGGGGCAGCCAAGCCTGTGCCTGTGAGCCCACCCACCAGGGGCGGCCCCAGCTCTGGGTGGGCCGATGGGGGAAGTGTCGCTGCTGGGGTCCCAGATCGCCTGTTCCCTCTGTCCCCCTCCACTCTGGCCCTGGGGCCCAGGACAGGGGTGCAGGGGAAGGGCGAGCCGCACCTCCTCCCACTCCCCCCCAGGGCCCAGCTCCATCCACGGGGGTTGGCGCATCCTCTGGCCAGCCAGTCAGAGTCACGCTGACTCCCTGAGCCCAGTGCTCAACGGAGGTTTTTGGGTGGTGGTGCTCTGAGGCCCAGCGCCCTTCATCCTAAAACATCCCTGGTCCCAGGTGAGTGGATGGCACGGAGTCCCTGTCTCTGCTCCTGTCCCCACTGGTACCGAGTTCCATCCTGGACATAACCCGCACGTGGCACGGAACACGAATCTGAGGGCCCCCGATCTGGGAGCACTGGCTGGCCCTCGGGGCAGCGAGAAACCACCCCCCCAACCCCAGGGCCTGCCCCAGGGAGCCCCGCCACGTTCCCCCCGGGCCCACCTGGCAGCCTGGCCTCGCTCGAGCGCCCATGTTGGAGATGTAGGCGGCCGCACAGCTCAATGGTCAGGGTTCCTCTGGGAACAGGCACGGCTGCTTGCCGGGTGGAGAGGGCAGTCGGCTTGGAGCCGGAGGGCAGCTGTCCCGTGTGGCTCCGCTGCCGGCTCCGGCGGGGTGATGACTCGGCTCCCACTTTTCTGCGGCCTGACTGGCAGCACCTGCTCTCGCGGTCCTGTATTGCCAGTTTGGTGCCGAGTCCCGTGCTGGACGACGGGTGCAGGCTGAGGCCTGGAATGTTCCGTGTCTCGCTCACCCCAGGGCTCACCTCCTCCGGCCCCTCTCCCTGCAGGAGGCCCGGCCCTGGCCGTGCTGCTAGTCTCCTGGGCGGCGCTGGGCCCGTGCGGCCTGGAGGGAGCGGAGCCCGGGGCTCTGGAGGAGGCCGCGAGCCTGCAGTGCCCGGCCGTGTGCACCTGCGGCCACGAGGACTACTCAGACGAGCTCAGCGTCTTCTGCAGCTCCAGGAACCTCACGCGGCTGCCCGACGGCATCCCGGACGGCGCCAGGGCCCTGTGGCTGGACGGCAACAACTTCTCGTCCGTCCCCACGGCGGCCTTCCAGAACCTCTCCAGTCTGGGCTTCCTCAACCTGCAGGGCAGCGGGCTGGCCAGCCTGGAGCCGCGGGCCCTGCTCGGCCTGCACGGCCTCCAGCACCTGCACCTGGAGCGGAACCAGCTGCGCGGCCTGGCGGCCGGCACGTTCCTGCACACGCCGGGCCTGGCCTCGCTCGGCCTCAGCAACAACCTGCTCGGCAGGCTGGACGAGGGCCTCTTCCAGGGCTTGGCCGGCCTCTGGGACCTCAACCTGGGCTGGAACAGCCTGGCCGTGCTCCCGGACGCCGCCTTCCAGGGCCTGGCCGGCCTGCGTGAGCTGGTGCTGGCGGGCAACAAGCTGGCCTACCTGCAGCCCGCGCTCTTCTGCGGCCTTGGCGAGCTCCGGGAGCTGGACCTGAGCAGGAACGCCCTGCGCGGCGTCAAGGCCAACGTCTTCGTCCAGCTGCCCAAGCTCCAGAAGCTGTACCTGGACCACAACCTCATCAGCGCCGTGGCGCCCGGCGCCTTCCTGGGCATGAAGGCGCTGCGCTGGCTGGACCTGTCGCACAACCGTCTGGGCGGCCTCCCGGAGGACGCCTTCCCCGGCCTGCTGGGCCTGCACGTCCTGCGCCTGTCGCACAACGCCATCGCCGGCCTGCGGCCGCGCACCTTCAAGGACCTGCACTTCCTGGAGGAGCTGCGGCTGGACCACAACCGCATCCGGCAGCTGCCAGACAAGGCCTTCGAGGGCCTGGGCCAGCTGGAGGTGCTCGCGCTCCACGACAACCAGATCCGCGAGGTGGAGGCGGGCGCCTTCGCGGGCCTGCGGAGCGTGGCGGTCATGAAGCTGTCGGGGAACGGCCTGCGCGCGCTGCCGGAGCGGGTGTTCCAGGGCCTGGGCCGGCTGCACAGCCTGCACCTGGACGGCAGCTGCCTGGGCCGCGTGCGCCCGCTCGCCTTCGCCGGCCTCGCGGGGCTGCGCCGGCTCTTCCTCCGGGACAGCGGCATCGGGGCCGTGGACGAGCAGGGCCTGCGGGGGCTGGCGGAGCTCCTGGAGCTGGACCTCACCGCCAACCGGCTCACGCACCTGCCCGGCCAGCTCTTTGAGGGCCTCGGCAAGCTCGAGTACCTGCTCCTGGCCGGCAACCAGCTGGCGGCGCTGTCGGCGGACGTCCTGAGGCCCCTGCGGCGAGTCTTCTGGCTGGACGTGTCGCACAACCGCCTGGAGGCCCTGCCCGAGGACGTGCTGGCACCGCTGGCGCAGCTGCGCTACCTCAGCCTCAGGAACAACTCCCTGCGGACCTTCGTGCCGCGGGCCCCCGGCCTGGAGCGCCTGTGGCTGGAGGGCAACCCCTGGGACTGCGGCTGCCCCCTGCGGGCCCTGAGGGCCCTGGCCCTGCAGCAGCCCGACGTGGTTCCCCGCTTCGTGCGGGCTGCGCCCGAGGGCGACGACGGCCAGCCGCCCGTGTACGCCTACAACAACGTCACCTGCGCCAGCCCCGCCGCCGTCGCCGGCCTCGACCTGCGGGACGTGGCCGAGGCCCACTTCGCTCACTGCTGACCCCAGGCTTGCCGGCCCGGAGCCTGGCGGGGACACGGCGTCCCCCTCGGGGGCCAGGCCTCACCCACTCACTTGCTGGGGTCCCGTCCCTGGGGGACCCGGTGGAGCCCGGGGGCTCTGCCGGTGGGGTCACCGCCCCACGCGGCCCCCTCCCTGGTGGAATTAAAAGCAATCTGACACACGCGTGTGATCGCAGCAGTGCGGCTTGGGGGGAAGAAGCGTTCCATTCCGGGTCCCCCCTGCCCCTGCACCTGAGGGGCAGCATCACCCACTCCTGGGGCCCCGGCTCCTCAGCTGTCCTCTTCGGGCAGTGGCCACAGTGGGCCTGGTCCTGGGAAGCTGGGCCACAGCCGAGGTTGCCTCGATCCGGGGCCGGCTGGGACGCCGGTCCTCGCCCCCGGCTCCCGGCCAACCCCCTCAGCGGTGCTTCCTTCGCCGTCCTCCTCACACCCAGAAGTGTCTGTCCTTGGTGCACCTGTCCCTGTCCCCTAACCCCCGACCCCCAGGAAGTGGGACTGGAGGTTGCCCTGCACCTCACTCCCCTCCCCTGCTCTCAGCTCTGCCCCCGGCCCCACAGCAGGAGGGACAGGGCCTCCCGAACCGCACACGGCTCTCCACGATCGCCAAGCCCTCCACACGCGGCCACCACACTTGACCCAAACGTCTCCAGGAGCCTCAGGGCCAGGGCTGCCTGCGGGGGAGCGTGACACACGCCAACACAGAGCCAGGACCAGGGCAGAATAGTCTGGAAGCATCAGACCTGTAACCACGGCAGTGGAACAAGTTTAATTGGTTCGTCTTACGTGACAAGCTTGATAACCTCACGAGATACTCCCTTCCGTCACCACCGTCGCTCCCAGAGGCCCCGAGGGCAGCAGAGGCCCCAGCAACTTTCCAGACACGCAGGCTCTGTGGCCCAGGAGAGGGGGCTGCCAGGAGCAGCCCGGCGGGGGGTCTGGGGGGCGTCAGCACCGTGAGGGGGAGCGGGAACGAGCCGGCACGGCACAGCTCAGGCCACCAGGACCCCACACCTCCTCCTGGGCCGGGCCACAGGCCAACCTGGGGACGCCACTCACTGGCAGCCGCTGGGCCAGGCCATCCCGATGCCACTGGAGCTCCGGACAGGCTCCGGGGGCAGGGCTGAGGCGGGGAGATGCCGGCACCACACCCCCTCTGCTTGGGTTTGCGCATGCGCGGCCACGAGACCGGGGGGCGGGGCGCTCGAGTCAGGAGAGCCGAGCAGGCGCCTCGGTCAGAACTTTCTGGGCTATGGACAGGAGCGCAGGGAAGGCGGGGCTGTCAGGGAACTCCCGGATGAAGTCTCGACCCTCCTCCAGGCTCCTAGTGAGCTCGGGGTCCAGAGGCACGGAGCCTGCGAAGGGAGAGGGCAGGGGAGGGGCCGTGAGGGCGCTGGGGAGGCCCCCCCCGGGAGGTCCCCCCCCCCCCCCGCCGAGGCGCCCGCGCGGCCCCGGATGCACTCACCCAGGAAGGGGACTCCGGCGTGGCTGGCCAGCTCCTCCCCGCCTCCGCGTGAGAAGACGCGGGTGCACTCCTGCGACAGAGGTCATGCTCCCTCTGGAAGGGCTCCCCCCGCCAGGGCGGTCCCCCCCGCCCCAGTCCGCGACTCACCGCGCAGTGCGGGCACACGAAGCCGCTCATGTTCTCCACGACGCCGAGCACCCGCAGCCCCGTCTTCCGACAGAAGGTCAGCTCGCGCCTCACGTCCCCCACGGCCACCGCCTGCGGCCGAGGAAGACAGGGCCGTGGCCGGCGGGTCACCGCCTGGCCCCGGGTGGGGTCCCAGCCCTCCCGGAGGCTGAAGGAGCTCGCGGGGTACCTGGGGCGTGGTGACCACGAGGGCCCCCAGGGGGCCGTAGGGGCGCAGGGCGTCCAGGGCGGCCATGTGCTCGTCAGACGTCCCCGGCGGCGTGTCTACGACCAGGTAGTCCAGCTGCCCCCAGGCCACGTCACACACGAACTGCTTTATCAGCGCTGCGGCGACCAGGGAGGCCGGGGTCTCGGGGTCTCGCCAAGCCCCCCGCCTCCAGCAGAGGGGCCGCCCGACGGCAGCGCGGCAAGCGGTTCCCCGCACGGAGGGGGATGCGCGTAGCGCTCAGGGAGGCTCCTCTCCGGGCCCCCGAGACTCTCGTTCAGGCCTTGGCCCGGAGCCGGGACCCTGGACCCTGCCGGGGGCGGGGGAGGGGGGGGGTCCGTGCCCCGGGGCAGCAGGAGAGGAGGCGGCCTGCGTAGGCGCGCCCCGAAGCAGCCCCCCAGCCGAGCCTGCCAGGGCAGAAACCGCAGAGCGCAGTGGCGGGGAGGCCTCCGCAGCGGGCCGTCCTGGGAACAGCCTGCTGTGCCAGTGTCTGCCTTTACCACCAACGCGGGGAGCAGGGCCCGCGGCCGCCCCCCACCCCATTACCGTTTTTCTTGGGGCCCCTCCACACCACGGCCTCGTCCGGGTTCTCCAGCAGGAAGCCCACGGACATGAGGGAGATGCTCTGCTCCTGGTCCACATAGACGGGCACCCAGCCGCTGTCACACTGGTGCACAGCCCTGCCCTGTGCCCGAAGCATGCGGGGGATGCTGGGACCACACAGGTCCACGTCGAGGATCCCCACCTGCAACGAGGCGGGAAGTCCACTTTGTGCCCGGGGCAGGGGCAGCAGGGCAGCAGGCGCAGGGCCGCGGTGGGGGGTGCTCACCTTCTTGCCTGCGTGGCGCAGGGCCAAGGCCAGCTCCGCCGAGATGGTGCTTTTCCCGACCCCCCCCTTTCCTGAGAGGACGAGGATGATGTGCTGGACGCCCGCCAGGTTTCCAGCCTCTAGCCAGGAGGGAGGAGGGCAGAGGATCCCCTTGGTGCCGGATGCTCTTCAAGGCTCACTCACCAAGGGGTCCCACGCCCCAAATTCTGAAATCTGCCCCTCCCCTGATACCAGCAAACACCCCAGGTGGCAGGTCTTCCAGCCGCCCAGCCCCAGACTTGACCCATGGGTTCCCTGAATGCTGCTGCCACAGCCCCTGCCTGCGGCCAGGCGGCTGGGCCAGGACAGGCCTTGAACCGTCCTCTTTACAGGGCACGCACGCGCGCACCCACCCACACGCGGCCAACGAGCCGAAGGGCTGCCGGCTCCCAGCTGATTCCAGTGAGAAACAGGCAACAAACGGAATCGTTACAGGCAGGAGGTGCAGCTGTGCTGGGGCGGCCCCCACCCCCACCCCCCAGGACTGATCTGTGGGTGCCCCGCCTGCTCTCCTGGGGTCAGAAGCACCCCTCAGGGTGCCCGGACCTCCTACTTCTCGGGAAGGCCGCTTCTAGCTCCAGGAGGCGGAACCGCCTCAAGCGCACGTGGGTGGACCACCATCTCTCTGGCGTTGACCTTGCCGTAAACCCCCCGCAGGTTAGGGCGGCCGCGGCTGCACCTGAGTCCTTGCTATCCCCCCCCGCCCCCGAGGGCCCGGGCCCGGCAACTGTGGGTCCCTGCCGGCCGCTGACCGCTCTGCCCCAGCTCCCTCTTTTCAGTGAGCCTGAAATGTCACTGGATAGTCGCCACCCCAACCCCTCTGCAAGGCCCTCGCGTTGTTGCTTCAGTGCTCCCTGGACCTCAGCATCCAGACCTCTGCCCAGGGTCCAGCCAGCGACTTTCCCCGTCACCCTCTCTGCGAGCCCGGGTCCTCGGGAGAGCTCGACCAAACGATGCACGGAGCCTGCCCGACCCTCCCGAGGTAGGTTCAAAGGCCCCTGCCTCCGAAACCTCCCCGGGAAGAACCGAGAGGGGCAACTGGCCCGGCTCCTGGCGAGTCCTTGTCACAAAGGCGCACAGTGCCTGCCCCAGGTCTCCCCCGCGCACGGGTACGCAGCCGAGCGCGACTCGAAGCCGGGCGCGGCGCAAGCCTCCTCTGCGTGCAGCGGGCTGCACCGCTCCGCACACCTTCTCTTCCTCGGCAGCAACCCTCAGAACGCCACCGCAACACTTCCCGCAGAAGCAGAAGAACGTCCCGGGTCGTGTTAGGACCCGCGTTTAAGCCAAACTTCTGCCGGCACGTCGGTTACTACCTGAGCCTCCGACCTTCCGCCCCGGCAGGCCGCCGAATCGGACGCACGGGGGGCGGCACGGAGCCCCCGCGCCCGTCACCCACCGAGGGACACCTGCCCGCCCGCGGCCTGAAAAGCCGGGGCCGAGACCCGCAGCTGCGCGCCGGGCCGTCCCGCGGCCGCGGCCCCCACGCGCTCACCGGCCACTGCCTCCATCCTGCCGCGGCCGCCTTCCGCTTCCCGCGCGCAGCGGCCGCCCCCCCGCCGTCCCGATAGGGCCACTAGCGCGTCGCTCAGCCAATCATGTCTCACCTAACGTACACGCAGGTTCCGGTGCGGACGACAAACCGGAGATGGACTCACTTCCGTGTTAGTCCCTTCCTCGCCCTGCGTCCAATGGGCGCACGGGCCCTCTCGACGACGGCGGGAGATGGGCCCAATAGGGACGTAGAGTCAGGATTGACAGGCTCTGCAGCCTGTCGGCAGGAAGCATGTGCCGTGCGGCCCGCCCCTTGCCCAGGGCCGCCTGCGCCCGCCAGCGCCCGGCCGCGGCCGCGGGGCCAATGCGGCGCGGGGGGCGGGCTGCGGGGCGGGGATTGTTTACGTCTCGTTCCGGAGCCGAAAGTAGGTCACGGCCGCCCGGCGGAGCGCGGCGGCGGCTGCGGCAGGTGAGCGGCGACGGGGGGCATCCGCGCCCGCCGGCCTGGCGGTACCGCTGGCGGCGGGGTGTCCCGGTGCGCCTTTGTTCGTGCGGGCGGCGGTGCCAAGCGGCTCCGTCGCAATTCCCGCCACCGCGCGACAGCGGACACCCGCGGGCCCGGGTCGGGAGCGCGTCGCCTGCCGTGCGCTGCTGCGGGGCCAACACCTGCGCCGGGCGGGCGGGGGCGCCTGGGCTCCGGAAGCTCTCGGTGCAGGGGGCCGCCCGGACGGTTACAGAAGCCGGCAGGGAAGCTGCGAGCCCAGGACGGGAGGGGAGGGCATTCCGGGCAAAGGGCAGGGCAGGGCAGGGCAGGGCTAACAACCGCAGCGGGGCCCTCGTGGCTTGTGGAAGCACAGGCGAACCTGATAGATGTTGCAGAAATCTGCGTTTTCTGTTAATGGTGCAAGGCTGGAAGAGCGTCAGGGTTTGTTAAGAGTTTACGTTTTCAAGATTTGTATTTCCAAACAACTTGGTTATAATGAGTGAAGTGGGAGGAGCCAGAACGAAGGTGAGCTGTGGTCGGGAAGTCGGGGCGACTGCACGGATGGAGAGAGAGGTGCTCCGGCTGCGGCTCGGAGGTGATGTGGGGCTGTTAGGCTACCGCCCAAGGAAGGAAAGGGGTGTTCAGGATGACTGCGGTGGGTCTGGCACGAGGAACTGGGCGGTTGGAGATGCCATTTGTCAAACTGGACGGCAGAGGAGGAGCCCGGCAAGGTCTGAGATGCCTGAGGGACACGCAGGCTGGACGGCTGCGCTCACAGAGGGGCTGAGATTCGCCCTCGAGAGTCATGGGTGTCTGGATGGTGTTCTGTGCTCTCTGCCTGGCTTTTATCAAGGTGCTTGCATGCTGGAGGGAGGTGTGAGGTCGAGAGAAGTCCCAGAGCCCTGCCTGGGCACGCTCGTGGCTCACAAGAGTGGCCACCTTGAGATGGGTCTGGCGCCGCCGGCTGAGGCCGGAGCGTGGGAGTTGCTGCCGCAGATCTTCTCTGCTCAGAGCCGGGGTTTTCTTGCAGATCCTGTCCGCCATGGCCAGGCGCCCTCGCAGCAGCACAGCTTGGCATTTCGTCCTGAGTGCAGCCCGCCGAGACGCAGATGCCCGGGCTGTGGCTCTGGCAGGGAGCGCTAACTGGGGCTACGACTCTGATGGGCAGGTAGGTCCTGGCGGGGGAGGTGGGCATGGCTGGACCAAGGGGTCAGGAGGCCCAGGGCCTGAGCCAGAACTGAAAAACGATGGCCCCGAGGGCAGAGGATGGGCTTTTCTGTGTCCTGGGCGCACCGTGCTCGCCCAGGCTGTTTATCTTGCTTAAAGACCCACACGGGTCCCAGGCTGACAGCACCCAGGACAGATGCTGCGTCTTTCTCTGTCCTCTCGGCTTTCTGTCAGTTTGTTCAACAGAAGCTTCTCTGTTCCACTCACCGGACCGTTTTCCAAAGGTAGCTGTCGTTACCCTGCCGTGCGTGGGTGCTTCCGCCCGGACAGGACTGCATTTGATGTCTGTGTGTATGAACACTTCTGATTCCTGGAGACCAGAGTTCCAGAACCTTCCCTCACTCAGCAACTCCAGAGCTCCGGGAGGCGTCCACAGAGTGGCTCGACTGTTTGGGGTGCAGGGTGCCTGGCGCACCCGAGCGCCTCACTGCACCCGCCACAGCCGGGCCAGGATGGGGCAGCAGGGCCGCACGGCCACTGTGCCTGTCGGCGGGCTGGGCTTCCTGAGCCTCTTTGACGTGGGCAGGGGCTTGGTTCTGCCCTGAGTCCCCTCTGGCTTCCTGCAGGGCTGATGCTTGGGTGACTCGGCTCTGCCGTGTCACAGCCACCCCGCCCTGTTGCCCCGGCCCAGCCAGGTGTTCTGGGAGGATCTGGAGGCTGCGGTTCTGAGTTGGGGCTGCCCTGGGCCCCTCCCTACATTCCTGTCCTGCCCCCAGCTCCCCCGGACCACGTGACCCAGAGCACTCTGGTCTGCCAGTCCTGGCCTTCGCCAGCTCATCACTGGAAGATGCAGGTGTTTGGGGGCCAGAGCACGGCATGACACACTTCTGTTGCTTGTCTGTCACCCGCCGGGCCTGGAGTCCCGGGCTGTGTGGGTGGGCGTGTCGCCCTGAGCACCTCTGAATGACTCTGGTGTGCGACTCTGGCTCCTGACGGAGTGGGAAGGGGGCTGGGGGCGGCCTCTGGCCAGCAGAGCCAGTCTGCCCTGGGTTTGGGGGGATCAGCATTCCAGGGTAGTGGGGGGCTTTTGGGCTCCTTCCCGTATCTCTTTGGTATCGCTTTCTAACGGAAGCTTCTCAGTCTGTTGGTCAGTCTCTGCGCACGGCCTCTGTGGGGCCACCTTGCAGCTCATGTAATAGGGAAGAAACGAGGACGGGGTTCCCTCGAGGGGCTTATGTTGCAGTGGGAGGAGGAGCAGGGAGCAGAGCACGGGAGGGAAGGGCCGGAAGAGACTCTTCGAAGTGACCTGTGGAAGCTGCGGTCAGGAGGCAGAGGAGCACCCACCCCGACCCTGCAGGAGACTGGTGGACTCGAGCCCTGTGGGGGTGTTGGGGAGGCTGCCCGGGTGGCCCTGATGGGGGGCGTGGGCCTTCCACTTGGAGCGGCGGGGTGCCGAGGCGGGGCAGGCCCAGCCCGGGTGTGAGCAGGGGCAGCTGGCCTGCTGCGTGGAGGGCATCTCAGGGAGCAAAAGGAGGGCCCGGGGGCCAGGAGCGGGGTTGGAGGGGGAGGCCGGACCACGACCCCAGCCTGCGAGGGCTGCCCGGACAGGCTTGTGGAGACGGTCTGCACTCTGGGCCCTGGACGGCGAGACCCTGGCCCCTTGTGGTTTGGCCTGGGGTCCACAGCTCAGGCACGTGGCCAGAGAGCCCTGTGTCTTTAGGAAAGGAACAGCTTCTGTGCGCAGAAAGCATCCCTAACGGGCCCGCGGGAGGCTCTGGCTCTGGGTCACCGCTAGGCCCTCAAGATTTGGAGCGCGCGCCCTGAGGACCGGGTCTCCTCAGGCAGAGGCCACCTGTCCACTCGGTGTTTCCCTACTGCTGTGCAAGCTTAGCGTGGCCGCACGGGGCCCTGGGGCCCCAGGGTCCCTCACTGCGTGGACAAAAGGCGCGCAGGCGCTGGCACAGTTAGGGGCGCCTGCTGGAGTCCAGCTGCTGTGGGCAGAACCTTCGTGGGCTAGCGCGGCCCTCGCCCTGGGGCTGCCCTCGGGAGGGGCTGCGGCGCGTCCTCAGCCTAGAAGCTGCCAACATAGAGAACAGGAAGCGGTTGAACGGGCAGGTGGCCCCCAGCGGCTCAATGTCAGCCGGACGCCCAGTGCCCCCGGTGCGGAGCCCTTGAGCCCACCGCCAGGAGGCCGAGGCTGTCCAGGGTCACTGTAGGTGGTGCTGGGAAGGAGTGGGCAGTGTGTGCATGGGGGACCCGGGAAGCCCTCTGAGGCCAAATCCCTGGGTCCCTTCCTTGGGGATCAGAGTGCTGACCCAAGGGCCCGGGGATGGCGGGTGGAGGGCGCACCAGACTGGATCAGCCAGGCTTCCCCTCCCAGCACAGTGACTCCGACTCGGACCCCGAGTCCTCGGCCCCGCCGCCACCCATCCCCAGTGCCGTGCCTGTGACCGGGGAGTCCTTCTGTGACTGTGACAGTCCGAGCGAGGCCTCCTTCTGCAACAGCCTGCACGCAGCGCACCGGGGCAAGGACTGTCGCTGCGGCGAGGAGGATGAGCGTGAGCGCCTGGGGGCCCCTGAGAAGGGGTGCGGGGGGGAGCCTGGGGCCAGCCTGTGCTTCAGCCCTGGCCTCCCCCATCGCAGATTTTGACTGGGTGTGGGACGACCTGAATAAGTCCTCGGCCACCCTGCTGAGCTGTGACAACCGCAAGGTCAACTTCCACACAGAGTACAGCTGTGGCACGGCGGCCATCCGCGGCACCAAGGAGCTGGGGGAGGGCCAGCACTTCTGGGAGATCAAGATGACATCTCCCGTCTACGGCACTGACATGGTGAGCGGCCAGGGGGCGGGGGTGCTGCTGGAGCCCGGGCCCCCGCCCCCCACTCTGCCCAGGTGACCTCCTGTCCCTGCCCCGCTCTCCCCAGATGGTGGGCATCGGGACGTCAGACGTGGACTTGGACAAGTATCACCACACGTTCTGCAGCCTGCTCGGCAGGGACGAGGACAGCTGGGGCCTCTCCTACACGGGTGTGCGGGGCGCTGCGGTGGCGGCTGGGGGGGCCGGGAGGCGCAGCCTGGCTCACCCCTCCCCCACCCCCCAGGGCTCCTCCACCACAAGGGTGACAAGATGAGCTTCTCGTCGAGATTCGGCCAGGGCTCCATCATCGGCGTGCACCTGGACACCTGGCACGGCACGCTGACCTTCTTCAAGAACAGGAAGTGCATAGGTGAGGGCGGCCGGGAGCCTGCCCAGGGCCCAGCACCCCAGGCTTCCCGAAGGGCTGTCCTCGCAGAAGCCTGAGGCCCCGGGGCCCCCCGAGGGTGGCCGGGGGAGGTGCGGTCCCCCGGCCGGTCGGTGCTCAGGCCGCGTCCCCGCTCCCGCAGGCGTGGCGGCCACCCAGCTGCAGAACAGGAAGTTCTACCCGATGGTTTGCTCCACGGCGGCCAAGAGCAGCATGAAGGTCATCCGCTCGTGTGCCAGCGTCACGTCCCTGCAGTTCCTGTGCTGCTACCGCCTGCGCCAGCTGCGGCCCGACTCCGGGGACACGCTGGAGGGCCTGCCGCTGCCGCCCGGCCTCAAACAGGTGCTGCGCCACAAGCTGGGCTGGGTCCTGAGCATGAGCTGCGGCCACCACAAACCCCCCACGCCCTCGCCCAAGGCCAATCCCAGCGGCCCCGAGACCCGGCGCTGCCAGAGGAAGCGCTGCCGACGGACCTAACTTATTTCCCAAGGAAAACTGCTTTTCCGGCCAAGGTGGCGCGGTGTCTGTCCCTCCCTTTGGGCCATGCTCCAGGACAGCAGGCAAGGGCGGGGCCGGGGTGTGTCCCCCCTGCCCCGCCCCCCCCCCCCACCGAGGCTGGGACGGGCCCTGTGATCCTGAGGACAGGACTGTCCAAGGGCACCTGCTTCCTGCATCGGGTGTGGGCCGTGGCCTGCGGAGGACACCGTCACAGGCAGCGCCGTGGCTGCCACCAGCCCGGGCTTTCTTAACTTGCTTTTGCATGTTGTCAGCTGCTGTTCCTCCTGTCCGAGGCAGAAACGACCCTAATAAACTTGGCGTTTGTGTAACGCCTTGCGGCGGTGGTGGGATGAGGTCTGGCGGCCTCACGGCGCGGCAGGAGACGACCGGGTTCTCCTTCCTCCCTGGAGACCTTGTCTGCCCGCTTCCTGGGGTGTGCCACCGCCTCCCCACGTGACTGGTGTTTCCCCCCTTCCTCACCATCCCACTGGGGCATCAGGTGCACAGCCGCTGCGGACAGGACCCAGGGTGTGGGAGCTCCACCCCATCCTCTCCAGGTGGCCTGGCGGCTCCTGCTCCTCCCAGCACCCTCCCCTCGGGGCTAGGGGCCCAGACCTGACTGAGCACCCCCATCCCCACCCCCGCCGTGTGCAATGTTCTGCTCCCTTCCCTCGGCCCTGGGTAGTTGCGCGGTTAATCAGCTGGGTCGGGCGGAGGGTGTTCTGTTCCGCCGGCAGGCTCGAGACCCCCTCCCGGTCCGGCAGACGTGGTCAGGAGCCCAGGTCCAGCAGGAGCTCGGGGCTGGCGGTGGTCAGGAAGAGGCAGATGCGGCGGGCGAGGTCAGGCCCCACCCTGCGGGGCCGCGCGCCATGGCCCGTCTTCACGGGCAGGTCAGCCAGGAGGGCCACGTGCTCCTGCTCCGTGCTGCAGGTGACGTATGCCTAGGGCAGGCACAGGGATGAGCAAGGCGGCTCCTGGGGACCTGGCTCCACACCTGGGGGGCACAGGGGGACCCACCTGCTGCAGAAGGCGGGGGGACGGGAAGGCAGAGACAACGGCATCGGCCACGGCCGGGCTGACCCGGTTGAACTGCCTGATCTGCCGCCACCAGACCCCCCGAAGCCCTGTGCCATTTCTTGCCACTCGCTCGCCCCCTGCCCGGCGTCCAGCCACACAGAAGGAAAAGGGACGGTTCTCTTGGTATAGCCTGCAGAGAGGAAAGGGTGCAGGGGAGCTTCTAGAAACTTACCGTCTTCTAAATGTCCCACTCTCCCAATTCGACAAAGCCCTCAGTCTTCTCTGCTCCCAAGAAGACCAGAGAGCTATCCCCCTCCAGGTGCTCCTGTCCCCCCTCCCGGGTGCAGCCACCAGTCAGGGTGGGGGTCACGCACTTGAAGGGGCGCCGCGCAAAAGCCTTCGTGAAGGCGCCCACGTGCCGACTCAGCTCTTGCCAGGAGGCCACCAGCAGCACATCAAGGTGTGCCCAGAGCTGCAGGAGCACCAGGGCCTGAGGATGTGAGCCCCCGGAGTGGGTCAGCGGAGGTCACCCTCGGGGGACACCCAGCTGAGACCAACCCCACGTGTTGTCCTGGGACCAAAATCGGGGCTGTGGGGCCTTGGAGAGCAGCCCACGCGCCAGGACCCAGGCCAAACACCTCACCCCACCCGACCAGCCCTCACCTCCTCCACCCTGGGCCAGCTGAGTGCCAATGCCGCACGGGCCACCGCTGGAGTCTCTGGCTGCCGCGTCTCCTGGGTCCTGCCGGGCTGTTGAGACCTGAGCAGACGTGACCGTTCCCACCCTCCTTCAGTTCCCCGCCCGTGGAAGGGGATCAGCTGTGTCACGGCCACCCCCAAAGCCACCACCTTTCCCCTGAACCCTCCCATCCCCGCCGGGCCTACTAAGGGCATTAGGGTGACCCGTACCACAGGTGGGCATCCAGCCCGACGACGGCTATGTGGGGCCTGGCGGGGCTCTCGGAAGAGATCCACGGGACCGAGCAGGCTGGGCCACGGGTCTGCAAGCCGAGGTTGAAGACAGCTGTTCTGGGGGCTGTGGCGGGCAGGACCCCAGGCTACCAGGCCACAGCCAGTTTGCAGACAGAGAAGAAGTGAGCCTGGGAGGGACTCAGTGGTCCTGGGAAAGACAGGCACGGTCTTCCTCTGGCCACCCAGCCAGCTCCTGCTGGAAACCAGCTCCGGGCCTCTAACGAAGGCAAAGAGCCTATGGAAGTCCTGGGCGCGTCCGGGCACCGAGAAGAGCAAGACTGAGCCCCCACCCCCCACCTTCCTGCTCTCTCTGTGCACCCCAGCCTGCCATTTACCTGGCATACAACACGTGCTTGATAAACGCTTAACAGCAGACACCAAGGCCTACCAAGAGTCTGCCCGAATGTCTCTGGCTCCCGCTCACTTCTCCAAGGAACCTTCCTTATCCCGACTGTGACCCTCCAGAAACAGCTGTGGCTCCCATCTGCTCCCAGGCCCAGAACCCACCTGGCTTCCCCATCCCACCCACACCCGCTCAACAGCTGCTGATAACAACTCCAGGCCGTGCACGCCCTGTCTGGCCCCTCTCTCCTTGAGTAGCAAAGGGTGACAGGCAGAACCGCTCCCCAAGGCTAAGGAACCCAGCCCCTCGAGATTTGTGGGGGACCAGTGTCCTCGCCAGAGCACCTGGGTCAGCTGGACGATGCCCTGCACAAACTCCTCGGGCTCCAGGAGCAGCAGGAAATCCTGGTCATCCGCAGCCCAGGCCTCAGAAGGCACCTGTGGGGACATCCAGAGGCCGTGCTGCCCACCCTCAACCTCAAGTGCCCCAGGGCCCTGCCTTGGGCACCCCAGTGGCTCTGAGGCTTGTGGCCACACTCAGTCCCAGGCTCCACCCGGACTACTCTAGGAAACCCATATCCCATCTCCTGCCAAGGCCAAGGCCAGTCTGGGTCTAGGGACAGAAAGCCTGCAACTTAACCAGCAGGGTAGCTCGGGCGCCACCCACTCGCTGTGCCTCCCTCCCCATCTACTGGTCTGCAAAATGCGCAGCGCGGGTGAAGTCTCCGACTTAAAACGCTCAGGCCGAGGCTGCACTCCGTACACACCAGGCCACTCACAGAGCGGGGGCAAGGGTCCGGCTTCGCTCTGGTCCACCTGAGGCTCCGGGCCGGCCGCTGGGGTTCCAGGTGGCACTCACAGCCCAGGGTGCTCAGGGCCTCCAGCAGTACACGGGCACCGGCATCTTCCAGAACGGCTGCGAAGGACCGCAGGAACAGGGCGGTCACTACTTTCCTACCCCGCGCGCAAGGCCACCACACGGTCGCCCCCAGGCCACGCGCGTCCCCGCCGGGAAACCCACGCCCATTCCCGGACGGGAGGAGGCCTCGGGGATGCCGCCCTCCCCGGGGCGCCCGCAGGGGGAGGCTCCGGGCGCCGCGGCCACTCCCCGCGCCCGCCGGCACCTGGGTCCACGCGCACGGCCACCCGCCGCAGGGCCTGCTCGGGCCGCAGCGCCTTGGCCGCCTCCCTGCGCTCCTCCGCCGGGTCCGGCACCGTCGCGCCCGCCTCCGCGGCCGCAGGGGCCTCTGCGTCCGAGTCGGAGACCTCCCAGGTGGGGGGCCGCCGCCGACACCCGCCCCGGCGCGAGCACCCCGCCTTCCCGGCGGCCGCCCGCGACATGGCCGGCCCGGCCTCCACACGGCTTCCGGCCGAGCCCGGACGCCTTTGCGCGGGACACCGACCGCTTCCGGCGGCGGCGGCGGCGCGGCTTCCGGTCGGCGGGGCGCGGACCATGGCGCGGAAGAAGGTGCGGCCGCGGCTCATCGCCGAGCTGGCCCGTCGCGTGCGGGCCCTGCGGGAGCAGCGGGAGCGGCCACGCGACTCGCAGCGCTACGCGCTGGACTACGGGACGCTGACGCGGCCGCACTCGGGCCGCCGGCTGCCGCCGCGCGCCTGGGCCGATGTGCGCCGCGAGAGCAGCCTGCTGCAGCTGCTCAGCCGCCTGCCGCTCTTCGGCCTGGGCCGCCTCGTCACGCGCAAGTCCTGGCTGTGGCAGCACGACGAGCCGTGCTACTGGCGCCTCACGCGCGTGCGACCCGACTACACGGCGCAGGTGCGAGCGCGCCCCGCGCCCCGCGCCCCCGCCTTGGGGCCGCGCGCGCGCCCTGAGCCGAACCCCCCTCTGTCCTTGCTTTGCAGAACTTGGAGCACGGCAAGGCGTGGGGCGTCCTGACCTTCAAAGGTGAGACGTTGGGGCCGCGGTGGGGTGGCCGCCGGCCGCAGCCTGACGCGCGAGCGTGTGTGTGCGATGCGCGCCGGCCCTCGTTTCCTAGGACACACGGAGACCGAGGCCCGGGAGATCGCGCAGGTCGTGCACCACGACTGGAGGCTGGTGCCCAAGCACGAGGAGGCGGCCTTCACGGCTGTCACGCCGGCGCCGCCCGAGGACACTCCGAACCGCGTGCCCTACCCGCCGCTCCTCCGGGCCATGATCCTAGCGGAGCGGCGGAAGAGCGGGGACACTAGCACGGAGGAGCCCATGCTGAATCTCGAGAGGACGCGAGCGCGTCCCTGGGACTACCCTGCTCGACTGGAGGCCAAGAAGAAGGCCAAGGCCGCAGCGGTGTAAAACGCCAGAGCGGGCAGGCTGCCGGGGGAGCGTACGGGCGGGGCCCCGGTGTGGGAGCGACAGTGTCCCCGGGAACTTACATCCGACCCCCCCCCCCGCCAGACTTGTGCTGAAACGGACGGGGCCTGACCCTGTCCCTTGTGTCTTTCCTCGGCCCCCACCTCTGGGATGACTGCTGGCCGTGTGCAGCCCCCGCGCTGACGCCTGCCCCTTCCAGGCTCACTTCGCGTCCCCGTCGCGTGCGGCCCCTGCCGGGAGTCGGGCGCGGACTGTGCACGCGAATAAAGGCGGAAGCCGTAGCTTTGGGGTGTGGTTTATTCGAGTTTGGGGCTGGGTCGGAGGCGGCCCGCACCGGGGGGCGGCCGGCCCCCGGGTGCCCGCTGCGCTGGGATCGCGGGCGGGTGCCGCCGGGGTCCTGGGGGGGGGCGGGCCGTGAGCCGCAGCGCCCGCCCGCCCCCCCCCCCCCGGCCGCGGCCCGGCCCCTTTAAGCGCAGGCCGCGCCCGGTCCGCGCCGCCGCCGCCATCATGATCTGCCTGGTGCTGACGGTGCTCGCCCACCTCTTCCCGGCGGGTGAGCGGCGCGGGCCGGGGCGGCGGGCCGCCGGGGCGGGGGCGGGGGGCGGCCGGGCCTGACGCGCCGCGCCCCGCGGGTCCCCGCAGTCTGCGCCGGCGTGCACGAGCGCACCTTCTTGGCCGTGAAGCCCGACGGTGTGCAGCGGCGGCTCGTGGGCGAGATCGTGCGGCGCTTCGAGAGGAAAGGCTTCAAGCTGGTGGCGCTGAAGCTGGTGCAGGTGAGGGCGGGCGGGGGGCGGGGGGCGGGGGGCGGATCCCGGCGCGCGCGGCCCGACCCCAGCCCGGCCCGCCGCAGGCCTCGGAGGAGCTGCTGCGCGAGCACTACGCCGAGCTGCGCGAGCGCCCCTTCTACGGCCGCCTGGTGGACTACATGGGCTCCGGGCCGGTGGTGGCCATGGTGAGTGCCAGGCGGGCGGCGGGGCGGGCGGAGGGTGTCCGGCCTGCGCTGAGCCCCTGCCGTCCCGTGCGCAGGTGTGGCAGGGGCTGGACGTGGTGCGCGCCTCGCGGGCCCTCATCGGGGCCACGGACCCGGCCGACGCGGCGCCCGGCACCATCCGCGGGGACTTCTGCGTCGAGGTTGGCAAGTAAGGCCGCCGGGGCGCGTGGCGCGCCCAGCCCGTCGCGGTGACCCAGCGGCTACCGGCGCTCACGCGGCTCTCCCCCAGGAACGTGATCCACGGCAGCGACTCGGTGGAGAGCGCCCGCCGCGAGATCGCGCTCTGGTTCCGCGGCGACGAGCTGCTGTGCTGGGAGGACAGCGCCGGGCACTGGCTGTACGAGTAGCCCGGCCCGCGGGCCCCGGGAGCCCCCCGGTTTGCGGCCCGCCTGGAAACGCACTTCTGTTTACAATAAAGTGAAGTTCTTCCCGCCCCCGTCGGTCTGGGCCCGGGGACACAGAGCTACGGTGTTAAGACATTTATTACATACAGAGCAGATAACGTGGGTTCGCTTGCAGGGCCAAAGCCTGAGGAGAATGCCCGCCCAGCCCCTCCCCCCAGCTGCACCCACCCGGCTAGCCCCCGAGTCACCGCACGGCCCGTGGGAACAGACGAGGGACTGGACGAACATCACAGTGGAGGGTGGCAGGGGGGTGGGGGGAAGCCTGCAGCTGCACGGGGCTGTGGCCAGGCCGGCTGGGCTCCCGGGGAGGCTGCCGGAGACGTGTGCTTTTCTGGTGGGAGGTGGGTGGGCAGCAGGGCGGGGGGCTGCCCCAACCAGCGCCCCTCTCCAGCAGGTTCAGGGAGGTGGCAGTCCAGGGTGGCACCCCTCAAAGCAAGCGGCCATCCACGCCCAGAGCCGGTCACGCTGCCAGCCCTAGGCACTTAAGAGTGTGTCTTGGGAGCTGGGCTCCTTGGAAACTGTGTGGGAGGCAGGCCCGGGACCATAAGCTCCCGTCACCCTGAGGCTGAGCCTGTGTCCTAGGACCGACCCCAGGAGAGGCCCGGGGCCTCCCCTTCTTCCTGAGGCCTGGGCCTGCCCTGGCAGCCTGAGAAATTCCACCCTAGGGGGTTCTGGGACGGGGAGGTCTCCAGAGCCTGCTCCTACCAGGGGAGGTTGTCTGCCCGGGGAGAGCTGGAGAGCCTCCCCAGTAGGGTGAGCAGGAAGAGGGCAGCTGCCTTAGGCAGCTTGGTCACGTGCTTTCATGCCAGTTCCTGGGGTGGCAAGGAGCAGGGTAGGGGGCGTCCAGGGAAGGCTGGTGGCTGGGTCGGCTCCCCTAGGGTCTGACCCACCCCTTCAGGCAGCAGGCAAAGGCAAGTGGGCTCCGGCTGGGAAGACTTGGGCTGAGATCCCGACCTCCTGCTCTGGGAGCAAGGGGAGTGGGGGGCCCCGGGGGGAGCTGGGAGCTGCCTGTAGGGCCTCCGGCCAGCCTGACCCACCAGGGGATCCTGCCTCACTCCGACCCCAAAGGGCCCCTGGGACGTGGGAGCTTGGGATGGGGGGCCGGCCACAAGCTGCCGGGGAAAGCACATCTGCAGAGGTTGTTCCCCTCCCTGGTGAGGGCGCCACCCCGCCTGCCTGCCTCCCTGCCAGCCAGACCCGCGCTGCCGCCCGCTGTCGGGGACACCCGGCCATAAGGTGAAAGCTGCAGGTTGAGAGGTTAGAAGAGGGGCTGGCGCCAGGCTGCCTGCAGGGCGGGCAGTGGGCAGTGGGCGGGGGCATATGTACACGTTGGCATCGGGCAGGTGGGGCGCTGGAGGCCGAGGCCTCACTCGGGGCTGTAGGACACCTGCCACACGATGATGTGGCTGCGCTCGGCCTTGGACAGCAGGGTCTTCATCTGGTTCACGTCCCCCGTGCTCTCCTCCGTGTCATCATCCTCTCCGTCACCTAGGGAGACAGCAGCCGCTGTGAGGAGGGATCCTGCCGGGGACATGGTGACCCGGGCAGCGACCACTCACCAATGCGGAAGTCGATGTAACCCTCGCCACCACTCAGCACCAGCACGTTCTTCAGCTTCTGGCCCTCGGCTTCAGAGGCAGGGGCGGCCGGCCCGGGGCTCTCAGACGGGCTGTCGAGTACGCTGCCGTTGAGAGTGGCCAGCACGTTCCCTGTCGTCGGGACACAGGGACCTCAGCAGGGCAGCCGGACCCCCATCCCTCTCAGGTTCCCGAAGGGGAGTCCCCCACCCCGCCCCGCCGTGCCGTGCAACCCTGCAGGGGGCGGCCCCAGCCCCTCCTCACCTGGTACGGAGACAAAGAACTTGACGGCGTCGCGGTGTCCATGGAAGCAGAGCTGGGCCTGGGCCATGGAGCAGTAGGGGATGAAGCTGCTGGCCGATTTGTCACTGCTGTCGTCACCGTACACGTGGATGACGCCCCCTGGACGAGCCCCCTCTCCAGAGGTGGGGGATGTCTTGTTGGCTGGAGAGAGCAGGGCCCCAGGACCTGAGCCCAAGTGGGAGACCAGATCTCCACCAGGCGAGGGGCAGAGGGTAGGAGCGTGCCCACCGGGAGGGGCAAGGCGGGCCTCAGCCCACAGGGCATCTCCGGTGGGGGCTTCCTTCTGAGGGCGGGAGACAGGTGCTCTGACTTACCTCGGAGCCCCAGGAGCTGGCCTCGGTGCAGGACCACGGCTGGGGAGGTGGGGGGCGGAGCATGGAAGGCAGAGGAGAGGAGTCATGGGAGGGGCGGGGGGAAGGGGCCGGCCACAGCCAGGGCGGCACCCCCCCCAAGAGTGGCCGGGCAGAGCGTGCCCCCCACCCCAACCCCGCCTCTTGGCCTTAGGCAGCAGCCGCTGCCACTCGTGTACGTGTGTATGTGGGGGGGTCACTCACTCTCGGTCAGTGGGATGGAGATGACAACGCCGTTGCCGGTGCCCACCCAGAGGCGGTTGCCCGCGATGAGCAGGGCGGTGATGCGCACGAAAGAGAAGCCCAGCTTGCCTGTGCCTGGCGGGGAGGGGACAGTCAGTGTGGCCAGGGCCAGGGGCCCTCCCTGCCCGGACCCCAGAGCCGGCACGGCCCCTCACCCAGCATCTTGCTGACGTAGGGCTCGATGTCCACGTCCTGCAGATGCTGGTGGCTGTGGGCGTGGTAGAGCCGCAGCGTGGAGTCCAAGCGGATGGACACCCACACCCCGTCACCGATCCACGCCAGCTGCCGAACCTGGCTCTCCCGCCGCGGGTGGGCGTCAAATGATTTCTGTGGAATCGGCAGCTTGTGTCAATGGGGTGGGGGGGGCAGGGCCTCTGAACCTGCCACAGCCACGGGGTCACCGTGGCATCCACGCCCGAAGCTCACTGCCACCTTCGCTCCATCGCTGCTTTGCTCCATGGGGTCCAGACTCCTCAGAGGAGCTGTCGCCACGCACTCGGCCCCTCCACCCACGACCAGGTGGCCACGGGGAGGTGGGTGGGGCCCATGTGGGTGTCGCTCGGACTTGTGGCAGAGGAAAGCGGCAGGTGGAATTCAGACAGACTGGCACTCGCAGCCCAGCGACCCTGTGCTAGCCCGTGAGTAGTCGTCCCACTGAGCACGTCTCCCGTGACCCCACGAGGCCCCGGTGCGTGCCGGGAGTGATGGCAGCCCCCCTCCCCGGAGCCCCCCCCCCCCGACATCCGCACTCACCTCGATCTGCATCGTCTTGGGCTGGATGACGTGCACCTTGTTCTTGTAGCCACACCAGACGCGGTCGTACACGACGGCCATGCAGCGGATGGAGTGGTGCGGGTGGCCCAGGTCCATCAGGTGGTAGTTGCTCAGGTCCCACTGGCCATCTGCAGAGAGCCCGAGATACCCGCTCAGGCCTGGCCGGGGCCCAGCTCCGTTCACACCAGGGGTGGCTGCTCGCCCACCCGAAGCCCCCAGGCCTCACCTTCACCTCGGTGGAAGATGGCCAGAGTCCCGTCTGCCAGGGCCACCAGCACTCGCCCTTTCACATGCCTGGAATGGGATGGTGGTGAGCGGGTGGAGGCCAGGCCACCCCAGGCCCCTCCCGAAGCCCTGGCCTCCGCTGGAGGTCACGTACACCAGGCTCAGGACGGAGTCCTTCAGCTTGATGGAGTGCAGACACTTCTTCCAGTTGGCCACAGCTGAGTGCACATAGAGCCTATGGGAGGAGGCCACGGTGGGCAGAGGCACTCGCCCGGGGGACATCCCCACCCCTGCCCCAGGGCCCCACCTACCAGCCGTTCTGGGCTCCCAGCCACATAGTGGGGGCGGCGCTGGTGCTGGCCCCCGCAGGGTCTGTGCTGGGCTCCGGCTCTGGCTGCACACCCCCCGTGTCGGCCTCCGGCCCATTCTCGCTGTGGGAAGGATGGCAGCTCCAGGGTGGCCCGTGGGACCCTGTCCCCGTCCACCCCTGCCAGTACCCCTCTCCTCCGTCTGCCCCATCCTGAGACAGCCCACCTGCCAGGCTGGGCGCTGGGGGCTGGGGTGGGGGCCAGGTCAGTGAAGACATGCTCCGTGAGGGGCCCCGGCCGCACCGCGGCTGCCTCCGCCTCGCTGGGCCCAGAGTCTGGCACCTCCGTGGCTTCTGTGGCCTCCTCCGTGGACTGAGATGGGTTGACCTTGCCATTGGCGACAGCACCCACCTCCCCTGCAAGAGAAGGTGAGCTTGGCTGGCTGGGCAGTGGGGAGGAACGTGGGGCTCAGAGAAGGCAGCCGCCTGGGTTCAGGCCCAGACTCACCTTGGCTCTTGTCCAGCACTGGGGTGTCCCCTCGGGAGGAGCAGTTGCTGCGTGGCACGTTGCAGCGGGTGGCACAGCCCACCAGGGTGATGCCCGCCAGCACACCGTCTGCACTGGAGTCTTCCGGGTTCACGTCACTGTCCAGGAAGATCTCCCCCGGCGGGTAGTCGCTGTCACTGGCCGCTGGGAGGAGAGTCAACAGCCCAGTCACTCCTCACCGAGGAGGCCTGACTGCAAGAGCACACCCAGGGCCCCTGTCCTGGTGAGGGCGCTGGGGGTGGGGTGGGGGCGGGCCCCAGTCTCTCCTCTCAGGCCGGTCCAGCCTCAGCATGTGGCCCCTGCTCCCACCACCGCCTAGAGGCCTGGGAAGCCAGCACGTGGAGTAGCAGGACTCCAATCTCTGAGCAAACGACTGTGGTCACATGACAGAACCTTAAGAACTCTTGGGAGCTTGCGGTCATCTCAGCGAATGGCCCCCATGCCCAGCAGGGCCATGTTCAGCACCCGACTGACATTTCGATCTGTCCCAGGCCCCCCCACCTCCGTCTCCTTCCAGTGGGGTGACTGAGCTTCACCTTGGGTCTTGCCAGTCGTTCACAAGACTAATGGGGGATACCCCCATGGGCTCCCGTGTGTGCACATCACGTCCCAAGCAAGGCCGGGGCCACTTGGCAGGCCTGACAGCATCGCAGCCCCCGGCGCCGTGGGCGTGGACGTCCACGTGGGGCCGGCCCTCACCTGGAATGCTGGAGATGCACAGCACGTGGGCATTGCAGACAGTGAACTGGTCCACCACGGTGCCTGGCTGGTTGGCGTCGATGATGACCACTTTGCTGGTGGTCAAGGTGCTGGTGAGGATCCACACGCGGCTGGAAGTGGCGTCCATCTCGGGGAGCTCTTTTGCCTGTTTCGGAGCACAGGAGATGGGCCGGTGCCGAGCGTGGGCCACACTAGCAGCCACACGGGGCCATCGGGCCACCGGGACTCTATCAGGAGGTAGCCTCGTCCGTCGCCTTAGGGGAGGCGGCTGTACTCCCTCATGGCAGGGCAGCAAGAACCCGGGACTGAGCTTTCTACCAGACCGCTGGCGTGCATGGCCTCACTCCCATGGAGGACTGAGCTCCTGAGTCCCTGCCCCCCAAGTCAGCCTAGGCCACAGAACAAAGACTCGGACCCCGGGGGTGAAGCATTTTCTGCCACCCTCCTGTGCACAGCTCGCAAGGACAGAGATGCGCCTGGGGGCCTGACCTCTGCAGCCCTCCTGCCTGCAGAGCGTCCGGGCCTCCACGCTTCCCCACTCGCCGAGGATATGGCCCGGCCCCGCCTGCCCTGGACAGGGGCAGGGTCCTCAGGTGAGCCCAGGGTCCAGCCCTGGGCCAACCATCCTGTTTCTGTCACCCCCAGCGAGACTCCGGTGACGAGCACGGCCTGAGTACACGCACGGCACCAAAGCAGTGTCCCTGCCCCTGGCCACCACTCTGACCTTCTTCTCGGGGGACGTGTGATTGCTCTTGGTTTCTCCTTCCACTTCCCGGTCGCAGGTCAGAGGATCACGGCCTGGCAGGGGCTTGACCCCATTCCCGGTGTCGTCCTCGCTTGGTTTCCACCCACTCAGGTTGACGCCCGCCGCACACCACAGCTGGGAGAGCAGCCATGTGGTCAGGGGCCCGCTCCCCTCTGCTGAGAGAGGTGCCCCTGCCCACCCCATCTGCCAGGCTGACGGGCCGGCTCACCTTCATGGTCGGGTCCTTCTCCACCAGAGGGCGGCAGTACACGGGGACAGGCACGTTCTTCATCCGCGTGTCCTCCTGGCCCCCATTGGGACTCAGCTGCAACCACAGGGCGGAGCGGCCACATGGGCGTGAGGTCAGGGGCAGAGGGCCGGCCCCGGGCAGCAAGGGCAGGGCCCTCTGTGGGTGGGGCCGCGGGGGCACTGCAGGGCTGCCCCAACCCCCCCTCCCCGCGCCCCGCACCCCCTGTGGCACCTGCTTGTACTTGGCCGGCAGGCTCCAGCCGCAGGCCTGCAGCCGCCCGTCGTCATTGCGCACGTGCTCGCGCACCTGCCGGTACTGCTCGCGCTTCTGCTCCCGGCGGGCGGAGGATGTGCAGTCACTGGGCAGGAGGTGCGGCAGGTTAATCCTCAGCCGCGCGGGCCTGCCCTGGGGGCGCGCGCCCCACGCCCCCGTGCCAGTTCTGCTGTCGCTGCCACCGAGGGCTGGCTGGCAGGGCCCTACGGGGCAGTGTTCCCCCGCCCCCAACCCTCTCCAGAGAAACGTCAGTCTTCTGATGCAAGACACAGAGTTTCCCGCTTCTGCCCTGGAGTCAGATTCTTGGTATCAAAACTAAGGAAAACACAAAATTCCACAGGAAACCCCTTCCCCAGAAGAAAGTGAACCCTGCTGGTAAACTTCCCATCAGCTCCAAACGTCCCCGGCAGAGCACAGGTGCGCAGACCAGCGGGGTGGGGGGTCCCCGAGGGCAAGGGAGCACAGCTGAGGGGCTGTGTGCAGGGACTGGACTGAGGGGACAGACTGTGGGGGAGCACGGCCCACGCCCAGGGATACCTGGGGCTCCCCGTCAGGGTGTGGGTGCAGACAGGTTAGCCTCCTTCCCACCAGGGCCTCACTCTCCTGCCTCAGAGCCCATAGGTGAGAGGCCCCGGGACACACCGTGTCCTCCTCAGCCCCCCACCCCCACACAGGCCAGTGGGCGACACTCACTCATCGGGGAAGAACTCCAGAGGCCGGCTGCCGCCAGAGATCGGGCACATGGCGTGGCTGCGGCGCTGGCTGAAGCCGGCCGTGGTGGGGGACTTGTAATGGATATTCACCGAAGGATAGGACCGCTTGGCTGGAGGGGGACTGGAGGAGGAGCTGAAGAGGCGGCTGAAGCTGCCAGCGGAGGCATGGGAAGTGAGGGGCGGCCAGAGGGGAGCCGTCCCTGCCCCCTCCCGTCCCTGGCGCCCCAACTCACAACTGCCAGATGGTGGACTTCTTCTTCTCCTGAACAGACGGATGCTCTCGGGACGCTCTGCAGGGAGGGGCCGGGAAGCTGATGCGCCCGCACCCTATACCCCCGCTAGGCCCTGCGCCGCTCTTGCTGGGCCCCTCTGGCCTCGCTTGCCCAGGACCTTCTCAGGGTAGTAGAGGGACCCTCCCCGTGGACACACCGGGAATGGAGCATCAGGGAAGAGAAGTCCCCGGTGTGTCGGTTCAAACCCCGAGGCATTCCAGCTCACCAGCCCCAACATGCCCCAGCCCAGCTCTAGCCCCTTGCCAGGTCGGGGCCCCCAAATGGCCTCCCATTAGTTCCCTCCAGTTCTCCTACGAGACACGGGGCTGGGGTGCAGATCAGCCTCAATCCCGCCGTCAGGGCCTCCTCTGGTGATCACAGCTCACAAGAGGAGATGGGGGTGCATTCTGGAACCCCAAGGGTGGCCTTGGGGACCCACCTGATCATCTCAGTCCACCGCACGGCCTCCTGAAGCTCCATGAGCCTTTCTTTGTACTGGTTCCGTTCCATGAGCACACGGGCCATCTCCACCCGTGTGAAGCGGCGGCGCTGCGCCATGGGGATCTTGTCCTGCGGGGGGGGCGGGACAGGGGGGGCGCTGCCGGTCAGCCAGCGAGTGGCCAGCCAGCAGGCCACTCACTACGCTTCCTCGCCGGGCCAGCCTGGGTGTGTGTGAATCCCAGGGTGGGTTCCCGTAGAGCCTCAGGGAAACGTGGCGGGGAGGGTGTGGGCAGCGGATGCTGGGAGCCTGCCCACCCACAAAAGGGTAACCTTTCCAGAGGGTCACACGATACACTTGAGGGGTAAAACAGAGTGAACACCCTGGTCAACCCCGGGCGGAACCGTCCGCGCTAACAGGTGAGGCCAGTCCCAAGTGGAGCCTCGGGAAGAGAGGTTCCAGGGCAGGTGCAGTGAGCAGGACCCGGGGCACTGCGTCCGAGTAGGACGCTGGAGGTTTTGGCACATACGCGTGTGGGTTCTGCCGTGTGAGTGTATGGCAGGACTAAGTCCGCCCCGAGGAGCTGTGTCCTGGTGCTGCAGGCTGGCACAGGGGTGAGGGGCTACGGAAGCTGCTGGGCCAGGGAGTGTGAGACCCCAGCCCCACGCAGGAGGTGCAGGCCCCGATCGACACCTCCCATGGCTCCATGATTCACCCACACCTTTGTTTCCCCCCACGGGTGCTCCTGGGGGTGGGGGCTGCATGGGAGGGGCTGAAGGAGCACCTACTACATCTCGGATGCCTGCTATGTGCCCAGCACCCTGCCGTGTGCACCACACGACCCCGAAGCTAACCACTAACGAGCGGTGCGGCCAGCGGCACAGCTCACTGTGTGATGAGGAGCCGGGCCCTGCCCTTTCCTGCAGGAGAGCAGTCCAGTCACTGGACCTGGGCTCTGTTCTGGAAAGGAGGCCAAAAGGGGTCCACGGGGTTAAGAGCAAAGGCCCCTACAAATGTTTCCTGCAAATCAGCTACGAGCCCCCAAGGAGCACAGGGCTCCTGAGAACATTCCTTGCACCTGAGGGGGGCTGTGGGGACAAGAGGCTAAACGGGGGTTCCCACCAAGAAGGGGTGGAGGAGATGACACAGGATGGGTGCGTAGGGCCCAGAGAGTCCGCGCGCCCCTGGGAGCCCGCCCCGCCCCGCCCGCCCCCCCGTGCCCCGCATGTTAATAGTGGAATATACCAATTCTGTACAGAGATAGCTGCTTACATCCTCCACCTCTTCTTTGGGCTCGCGGCGGGCGACGATGGCTTCTGACTTCACTCTGCAGGACGAGGGGGGAATTGTGGCAGGGGGTGGAAGCCCACAGCCCTGCTCGCTCACGCCCAGCTGCCCGGCAGAGCCAGGTGCACAGGCGGCGGGGCTCCAGGCTGGCCTGCGCAGGTGCCCCCCGCCTCCTGCCCTGCTGTCACACCCGCCCCCTCCAGTCTGGAGCTAGAGCAGGCCTCCCTCGGGTGAGCAACAGGCTGGAAGAAAAGCCACAGGAAGGTGCAGACGGCTGGGGACGGGACCCCGGGGCTTCCTAGGTGCCTGCCCTCCCTCCTCCTCAATGAACGTAAGTCTTGAGAGTGGCAAGAAGGCCACCAGAGAAAGGACACCCAAGGCGGGACATCCATGCCTCCTGAGGGACTCCCGGACTACAAGTGAGCTGGAACAGAGGAGGGGAGGCCGCCCTCTGGGGGAGGACAGGACTGGGGGGTGGGGTGGCTGGCCCCACCTCCTTCCAGGAGCCTTGAGGCTCATGCTCACCTCCTCAACTCCTCCTCCAGGTCCTTGATGCGGCCCTCCAGCCTGACTTTGGCCTGCCTGGCGGCTTCCAGGTCCCCTTTCAGCACCTCCTGCTCCCCGGACAGCTGGTCCACCTTGGCGATGAGATCATTCTTCACCACGTTCAGAGCGTTTCTTGGGTAAGGCAGAAAGACGAGGACTCTGTGTGAGCCAACCTGTCCGCTATGATGGGGCCTCCCAGGGGCCAAGAGGGCACAGCTCCGAGGTCACTACAGGCAGGCCCGGGCCCTGGGGGAGGGCCATCTCAGCAAGGCCCGCACTGGACAAGAGAGTCCTTACTTGGTTTCTAGAAGCTGTGAGTTCTCCAGCAGCAGGTTCCCCACTTCCTTGCCCATTCCTGCAATAAAAGGCACAGAGAGATGACCTGTGCCTGGCGAGGCCAGACCCTGATGCCACTACCCGCCCCAGAGTAACAGACATCCTCCCCGGGGGCGGCTCAGCCCCGGGACGGCAGCCGTGAGGGCGCGAGACGAGCAGTCTGGTCTCTGGGAAGACCACACAATCCCTGCGGAGGGGCCTCTGCTGCTCTTCAGGCAGGCGCTCAACCCGGCAGGCCCGAGACAGCTTCTGGAGGCCACCGAGCAGGTCTCCGCTGCCTCGACGGGCACAGCGGCCCTGGGCTGGGCTCCCTTGGCTCTCCACGTGAGGCCAGTGTGCCGTCAGGGCTTAGCCGGCACCAGCCCGTGTTGGCCCCATGACCACCTTGATCTGTCCCCTCCCCCAGCATCCCCCCCATCTCCCCCTGCCCTTGGGGAGGCAGGCCCTTTGCAAGGCTGTCCTTGAGAGAACAGCGGTTGGTGCTGTGGTGATGGGGACCGAGAAGGCAGCTCGGGATGGCAGAGCGCCCCCGGCCGAGAAGATGAGATGATGGTAGGCATGGCCCTCCACCGGGGCCAGGAGCAGGCGGGGGGGGGGGGGCAGCAGGAGGCGGGGATAAAGGAGGGCGAGAAGGACACGCTCCCTGGGGTTGGTGCCCCGAGGGGCCGACCCGTCTCCTCTAAGCCAGGCCTCACAGCGGACCCCACCATCCGGGCTCTGCAGGCAGGCCACAGAAACTCCAAAGGACTGAACCTCATCCACTGGGACAGAAAGCCCTGGAAGCCCACGGTCTGTCCCTCCCATTCACCCACCGTCCTGGTACAAGGCGATAGTGAGACAAGACCCCGGGCACACGCACGCAGAGGGGGTTCTGACGGCCGGCTCCACTGCGCCCCCAGGCCTCGGACATGGCCTGCCTCCCCCCTACCTGTCAAAGGAGTGCTCTGAGGGAGGCGGCTGGGGACTCAGCCCTGGAGCTCCCCACTCGAGCCCCACCCCCACCCTGGAGCCAGGAGTGCCTGTGGCCCCTGCTGACCCTGCCGCCGCCCCCACTGAGCAGAGCAAAGCAAAAGGCTCAGAAGCATGAGAAGGTGTGAGGCAGACAGAGGAAGCTGAGAAAGGGAGGAACGCAAACTGAAACAGGGCCTGGGCCTTACCAAAGAAATCATGGCGCACTGCGAGAGCCGTCCCAGTGCGGAGCCAGGCGACCAGGGTGGGGGGCGGGGAGGGCGGGGAGGGAGAGAAAACAAGCGCATTAAGCCCGAGTGAACAGCACGCTGAGTTAGGGGTGGACAGGGGAGAGGGATGGGAGGGCGGGGGAATGGGCCGTTGCCAGCCGCCCCTTCTGGAAACTGGATCCCTGGGTGCACAGGTCACCAGGCCAAGAGCACCTGGGAGGTGAGGTGGGGGGCCCGGGCAGTGGACCTGACCCCGCACACCAGAGGCCTGGGCCGGGAGGGTGGGGGTGAAGGGCACACACAAGTATGCAAGTGAGGGAAAGCTGTGCCCGGGGACCCGCACGCCTTTGAGCACACGCGGAGGCCGCGCGTGGACGGGCCGGGGGCCTCAGAGCCTCCTGGGGCGAACAAGTGCAGAAGCCGGGGACTGGGCCATCTGCCACGTGGGCAGGGGAGCCCTGACTTCTGGGGCATGCCCGACAGCGGGGAACCCTAAGAAATGTCACTGGGGGACGCTCTGCCTTTGAAGGACGGGGCCAAGGGCACAGCCACTCTCCCACACGTGTCAGGACCATGGTCAGTGGGCTAGGAGAGCAAACAAGAGAAGCTTCTGAGCGGCAGTAGGCTGGTGAGCAAAAGCACGTGTGCTGTAGTGGCCTGGAGGAGACCCAGGAAGGACAGGCCGCACAGCCCGAGGTGACTGGACAGCAGTGGGGAGGTCCCCAGGGTGCCCCCCTGGGGGGGGGCGGCCGCGCAGAGATACGCACCTGAGAACTCCCCTGGGGCCACGTCCAGCAAAGCACAGAGAGGCGGGGGAAGGAAGTGACAAAGGTCAGTTGGTGACTGAAACCGACAAAATAAAGAAATTCTTATCACAGAGAAAGCGACGATGCGGGAAAGAATACAAGAGTATGTCACCAGGCCTGTGAGTGACAAATCCCACCAGGGACAGCAACCCTGAGGGGAACAGAGACCCCGCGTTCCAGGCTCCACACCTGCTTGGCCCCTGCAAACCCAGCGGCGGTGGCCCGGGAAGGGAAGAGGGTGCCTGGTGCCTCTGCCCCCCAGGGTGTGTGAGCTTGGCCTCCTGGCCCCCAGCCTCTCCCGCCTGCCCAGGTGCTCGGGAAGGGCGAGACCCCAGCCAACGGGCGGCCAGAAGAAGACAAGGAGCAAGGGCCCAGCTGGCGGGGGGCGGGGGGGGGGCAGGCAGAAAGCAAGGGCGCCGGGGGCAGGGGTGACAGGCGTGTGGGGCCGGCAGTGCCTTCCTCACTGGGCTCCAAACTCTTCCCAGGTGGAGATCTGATGCAACAGGACTGTCTGCGTGGTCATGTCACGCAGAAGAGAGAGCATAAAAAGTCACTTGACATAAATGACAAAACGCTTAACTGGCAAAGGAGTGTGCCGAGTCTCTCGTCGCTACAGCCCAGGGCATGGCGGAGCTTCTGTTTTCTCAGAACTCTTTCTAGATAAACACCAGCTTTTTTTTTTTTTTTTAAATGTTTTTATTTATTTTTGAGAGACAGAGAGACAGAGCACAAGCAGGGAAGGGGCAGAGAGAGAGGGAGACACTGAATCCGGAGCAGGCTCCAGGCTCTGAGTTGTCAGCATAGAGCCCCACGCGGGGCTTGAAACCACGAACCACGAGATCATAACCTGAGCTGAAGTTGAGCACTTAAGCGACTGAGCCACCCAGGCGCCTTGATAAACACCAGCTTTTAAAATAAAACCAAAGGGGCACCTGGGTGGCTCACTCAGTTAAGTATCCGACTCTTGGTTTCAGCTCAAATCATGGTCTTGGGGCTTTGTGGGTTCAAGCCCCATGTCGGGCTCTACGCTGGCAGTGTGGAGCCTGCTTGGAACACTCCCTCTCTCCCTCTGCCCCTCCCCTACTCGTGCTGAGTCTCTCTCCCTCCAAATACATACATACATACATACACACGTACAGACATACAAACCGTGGGCAAATACCCACCCTCCTGGGCCACTTGCTCTGGTCCCCTGCCCCCATCACGGGACTCTCTGCGCTCACCTGGGATGCCGGGGGGCACTCAGGGCACAGGAGTGCACACGCACCACCCAGCACCGTGGGATTTCGGGCGGGGACGGGCGGGAGTGACTGCTCCCCTCAGCCTGCCCTCGCCGGCCGCACGCCCACCTCCGGCCGTGGGCGCACCAGCACCTGCTTCGTGTTTGCTGCTCTTCTGAGAAAAAAAAACTCCTCTGTATTTTCTCGTTTCTGTCCTGTCTTATTTTTGAACCTCCTTTTGTACGTTTGTTCGTATCTTCGGGAACTTCCTATTTCATCCTCTGCTCGGGTTCTATTGTATTTGACCTCTGTTAGTGGGGGAGATCACATGCATGTTAACTGACACGCAGCCACACCTGTCAGTACTTTCCTCTACAGCTGTGGCCACGCAGAGCGCTCTCCAGTGTCCTTCCAGTCCCGCTGTCCTTGCACGTGCACGTTGAGGGTCTCAGTCCACCTGGAAAGTCTTCTGTGTATGGTGGGGGGTTGGGACCAGACTTCATTCTTCACCAAGTGCCTATTCACCTAACCCACCCGTTTTCCGGTGACTTGAAGCACCACATTCACCGTCTGTGAATTCCCACGCGGCGTCGGCTCTTCTCACACGATCTGGAGGGGTCGCCGGTTTATCACCGCCCCAGGTCTGCTGCCCTCCGCGGCTTATAAACCCTTTCGTGCCCAGAGCATCAGGCAGCCCCGCAGCCTGGCTCTTTCTCAGCCCCTTCTGGGCTCTTCTCACACATGCTCCTGGACGGACTCTGGAGTCCCCGCACGAAGCCCCTGTGACCGGCACTGAATGAAAGCCGGTACAAATGTGAGGCTGAGTCGTGAGGCCACCCGGCGACTGTACAGAGCTCAGCCTGCAGACCCGGGAGCATGAGAAGGTCTCGATGCTCGAGACCTATTTCATTTTCTTTTTTAAATGTCTATTTTTCTTTTTGAGGGGAGGGAGGGGCGGAGAGACGGGGAGACACAGAATCTGAAGCAGGCTCCAGGCTCTGAGCTGTGAGCACAGAGCCTGATGCCGGGCCTGAACTCAACGAAGTTGAACGCTTAACCAACTGAGCCACCCAGGCGCCCCTCTCATGTTCTTCAACCACGCTTCCGAATTCTGTGCACACGGGCTGGTCTTAACGTCTAGACGTCGTCTGGGTCCGGTTGCCACGGGGGCAGGACTCGCTACCCGAGTGCAGCGCAGCCGGGTAGAATGCACGTCCGATCAGCCTGTGCCGACCTTCTGATTAACTCAGGGATGTGGGGCGCGCTGCCTGGCTTGTCTGAGCCTCGGTTTCCTCGTCCGTGAAGGGGAGACGTAACCTCCGTAGCTCAGGCTCGCTGGAAACTCCCTGGTAGACACCAGCACGCGCTACGTGCTCACAGGCGCTAATTCCCTGGCTCCCCAGCTACGTCAGCTCTGGGAGGTGCACTCTCGAAGCACGGTGCCTCTGACACTGGACCCGGACGTGCTCTCACGATAGGCGGCGTGTCCCCCTTCGACTTGAAGCAAGGGCTTCCTTTCCTGACGATTTCACAAACAACAGCGTGTCTTGCAAGTGGCGCTGTGGGCTCGAGGAGACGCAATGAGACAGCCCATCCAGGTCCCCCTTCTTTGCGCAAGGAAGTCACGGTCCAAATCCCGAGGGACGCAGCAAAGACCTTCGAAGGATGCCGTCCTCGGCCATGCCACTGTGCTTCTCGTATTACAGGACCTTTCCACGGTGAGGACGGTCACAAACCCGAGTCCGACAGAGCCACCCACTGGCCGCAGGCTTTCCACTGTTTAGCAGCCACACAGGGAACGTAGGGGACGTGTGTGAGGCGCTTCATAAAGACTGTAGCTGAGGCAGACCCGGGGACAGGCCCCCTCGGCGAGGCGACTGGAGCTGACCCCGGCTCATGCCTCCACCCTGCCGGGCAAAGGGTGGGCTCCTCTGCCGGCGGCCCACCGACACAGTGCAACAGCCCCTGATTCCGTCTCATCTCCTTGGGGCCGTCGTGCCTAAGGCCCTGGAAGGGCACGCCCAAGAATGGGGGCTCATTCCAGCCAGAACGGAGCAGTGCCCGGGGTGGCCACCGCCACGCAGGGTGTCGCAGAAGTGCTGAGCGCACACTGACTCGCGCTCCCTCGCTCTACGAGAGAGGGATTCTGATTTCCAGCTCCTCAGAACAAAGACCCGCACGTGCACGGGTCAGGCCTTCTCACGAAACGTTCGTGTCAGGCGCTCTCTGCTCCAGGGAAGCGACACCAGGAGACACACGGGACATCATTTCCCTTCCAGGACTCTTCCTCCATCCGCCCAGGAGCCATGATCCCATTACCCGTCTGGTCAACGTGGGTCCGAGTCAAGCTCCGTGACGTGAGCTTCTGGTTCTCCACTCCCTCCTCCTGTCGCTGTGAACAGACATTCTGTACGGAAGGGGCATCTGGAGCGACACTGCTGAACCGGGCATCAGTGAGCACAGGAGGGCCGTGGGCTCGAGCACCCCGTAGCCCTGAGGCTGGGAGGGAGGGGACAGCCCTACGCTCGGAGCTGCCCAATGACGGGACGCATCGGCGGGTGGGCCACCCAGAGCCGGCGGGCGGCGAGGACGCTGGCCAGCTCCGGTCATCCCATACGACCACGCGAGGGACCAATCGTGTAGCAGAAGCATCAGCCACGATGGCCAACAGTGCGTGAACGGCCGCAGGAGGTGTGGCCTGTCTGTGCCATGGGGCAGCACTCTGCCAGGGACGGAATGAAATGCGCAAACCTCACGGGCACTCGTGCACAGAAAGAGGCCACGTGGAAGAGGAGGCCACTGACAGGAAACGCCCAGGGGGGCAAGCGTACAGCCAGAGGGGGTGCCACTGGCCGCCAGGGGCCGGGGTGGGAGGAGGAGAGAGACCGTGCATGGGCACACGTTTCCTTTGGGGTGACAGTGCTCTAGAGCTGTGGGGTGCTGACCTCGTGGCCTAACCTCACTCAGAGTCACTGGACTGTACACTTGGCCAAACCCACATAATGAAAGCCCCGCAGGCGGTCAGAGTCACGACTGCTGCTCTGGCTGGAGCTGGGTTCAAGTCCCCCCTGTGCGGCTTCATCTCACCCTCCCGGGCTCACCTTCCTCATCTGTAACGGGGGGCGGCAGCTGCACCCCAGATCGAAGGCAGACGCGCACGTCCAGTGTTGGCAGGACTCTTCTCGTGACCGAGTCAAGGTTGGGACCGTGTTGTGTGATAAGACGGAAAACAGCACGAGGTCCGGGGGCTCCAGCTGGGTGCCTCCCCTACCGCCCTGTCCCCGTCCCCGGCCTGCGGCCGGCCCCTGAACACTGCAGCTCAGCTGCCTACGGCCAGGACCACGAATGCAGAGCCGGGCCTGCACACGCGACCCGACATACAAAATGCCATGTGCCTTTGTGCTTTTCCAGGCAGAAGGCTGCTACGTCTTTTATCAGAGACTCAAAGACTCCAGAGGGCAGCACACACGAGGCCCTCGCGCCCTCACAGCCTCCAAGATGGGCCCTGGCAGAAAGGTGCTCCTTTGTGGACACACACGTGTGCCTGGCCACCCACTACAGCCTCACCCCTGGGTGCGAACTCTGTGGCCGCGAGTTCCTTCCCATGCCGCTCCCGGCCCAGCAGGTCCGATGTCTGAAGGACAGCCAGGGGCAAGCCCAACAGAAGCCCCATCTGGGAAAGCACTGTGTAGCCAGTGTCAGGAGCCCACACCGCTACGGTGAGGTTCCCACGTCTAGAAATCTGTCCTAAAGTCTCCCAGGTGCGGGTAGATGTACGCCCACTGGGATCTATGTCCGCAGGATCTAAACAGTACAATTCGGAACCGCAGCAGAACTGATTGAGTACTTTCCAGTCACATGCCACAAGGTGAAAGGCACCGGGGGATATTAGCAGGTCAGAGAAACGTTAACATCGCCGACAAAGGGAAGGACAGACGGGACCTGAAACCCCCCACATGCCCGTATGCGTGCCTGGGAAGGCGCACTCAGCACGGCATGAGGGAGGAGATCCTTTGGTTTTTTTCTCTCTTATTGGAAATTTCGGGAATTATTTGAATATCGTTACAAGTATGTACCACTTTTCCAAAATATAAATTTTCCAAAAATAAAATTGGAACATACGCAGAATTATCTGAACCCTACAAAGGAGAGTGGAAAGGTGTCAAGATATTGAAAGTGATTTCCTCGAAGTACGTTTTTTCTATATGTTAATAGTTTTTGGGTTTTTTTAAGGAGGCTTCACCGCGGGTGGCTGTGCTCCCGGGAGGCCTCCCAGCCCGAGGCAGACATCAGCAGGGCCGGAGCAGAGAGAGTGAGGCCGCGTAAGCAGACAACACCCGCGGGTGCCCTTCCCTTGCGGGAAGGCAGCGGGCCGTCCACCGAAGCCAATGCCGTCCACACAGAGGAGCGGAGCCTGAGGCAGACACACTCCACAAATGTCCTCAAGTCCCTGATGGCAAAAGGTCACCAGTGCAGAGGGACATTGGTGGGAAGTGGAACTTATCAATGCGAGGGGCACCTGGGGGGCTCAGTCAGTTGAGCATCCGGCTCTTGATTTCAGCTCAGATCATGATCTTGTGGGTTCATGGGTTCCAGTCCCTGCGTCAGACTCTGTGCTGACAGCACAGAGGCTGCTTGGGATTCTCACTCTCCCCCCCCCCACCCCTCTCAAAATAAATGAACATTAAAACCAAAACAAACCTCTTCCGTGCAAGGCAGCTCGGCCTCCTCGGGCAGCACGGGACCACACAGCGGCCAGAGCCCTGCAGGCGGCCGCCCCCTCCTGAGCCCTGACAGCTGGGGACACCGTCCCTCCGCGGAAGATGGTGTGGCGGGGAGAGGACGAGGCAGAGCCACCGCTCCCCAGAGGCTGCGCTGCTGGGAGGAAGGGACCGAGGGCTCTGGTCCCGAGGGAGAGCTTTGGGGACAAGGTCAGCGGGGGCAGGGGTGCGGCGGGGGCTGAATGCTGCTGTGAGCCCCCACCTGGCCCCGGAGGCCTGAGGGTGGCGCTTGGCCGCCAGCAGACGCTCGGCAGACACGAAGCCTCTACATGCCTGATGCCCATCCCAGGACGGGAAGGTGGCCCCTGAGGAGTCAACACGGGGGACTGTCGCTGTGCCCGTTTCCCACCCAGGCGCGGGGGGCTCTGGGGGCGACCACGGTGCCGAGGGCTAGCGGATGGGCAGCAGCCCCGTCTGGACATTTTCCGCGAGGAGCACAACTGCTAGAAAGCGCACCGCCTAGGCTGAGTGCTCATGGGCACGGTTTTTTCAGAGTGATGGAACGTTCTACAACTAGGCAGTAACACAGCTCTGTGAGCACCCTGAAACCCACTGACCTTTAAGTAGATACGTGTATGGAACGGGAAATGTATCTCCGTGAAACTAAAACCAAATTCCTAGGTCGCAGCTGACAAAGACTTTGCTTTCGTTACAAACAAAACTCAGGGGGTGGCCTGAGTTTACCTAGCAGGTCGGCTCCTTCATCCACGTCCCCGATGACCTCCGACCCCGCGGTTGACAGCTCGTGGTACAGGGAGTCAGTGTTGATGCCAAACGCCTTGTTCACGATCCCCTGGGTTGGGCTGCAAGGACATGTGGCAGGGGGAGGGCAGGGTGAGTGGGGAGAGTTCCAGGCTGCGGGCGAGGGCTCTCCAACACCACCCAGGGGGCCGCTCAGTGCCATTGCTGCCTGTGCATGAGGCTACAGGGGGCACCTTCGCCGAAGGCCCCACCTCCACAGCGAACACCGAGCCCACCTGGACCCTGGGCTCAGGGAGTACCTGTTGCCCGTGCGATCGAGACGGGGCTCCCGACTCATGTCTAGCTCTGGGGTGGAATCAATAATGTCTTGAACATCAGACCACTCGTCACTGCTGCCCATGCCTGGAGGGGGGACACACAGGAACCCCAGGGTTACGGGGGGTACCTGCCCTCTGGCCCCAGATCTGGAGACCCCACAGTAAACCACCACCAGGCAGGGACTGTCAGAAAAGGGCTCCTCCCTCGCTGGCAGCCAGGTGGGGCCCACTGACCAGAACTGTGTCTCCTTTTCATGACTTCCAACCACCAGACCCAATGTCCTGTTTCTCTTCCCCTCCCTCCTCCAGCGAGTGCGTCTGCTGGGTCACGGCAGTGTACTGTGAGAGGCCAGATATGCCTCCCAAGTCCACATGCTGAAGCCGTAGCCCCCGCCACCCTGGCATGTGACTGCATTTGTAGGCGGGGCCTTTAAAGAGGTGAAGGCCACGGGGCAGGCCCTGGTCTCATCTGACTGTGTCCTGGACGACCCACAAGGACACTGGGAGGAGACGGCCGTGTGCACGCCCAGGAGGGGCCTCGGGAGGGGCCAGCCTGTCACCCCGATCGCTCACTTCTGGCTTCGTGGATGGGAGACCACGACTACACTGGTAGCTGGAGAGGCCAGGGCAGCAGGTGGCGGGGTAGCAGGAGGGCCCAGCACAGCCCCGGGAAGGCGAGGGAGGCTGAGGCACCTATGCTGACGTTCCGCATCTCCTGCGTGACCTGGACCTCCATGTTGCGGCTGTTGCGCTTCTCCCGAGCCCGCGTGCTGCTCTTCGTGCTGGCGCCGTAGTCCCCCGGCGGCTGCAGGCTCTCGTTGAGCGGTGTGACCGCCGCGGAGGGCACGGAGGACGTGGGCGTGTTGGACTTGGTGCCCGTAGTGCTGGGCGTGGCGGCTGCGGAAGACTGACCTGACTCGGACATCTCATCCTGCGGACACTAGGGCCAAACACAGGGAGAGGAGAAGCTCATCATGTGGGTCACCACACCCCCTGGCTCCGGGTGAGGCCCGGCCGTGCAGGGCCAGCAGGGGCCTTGGCCACCTCCACGGGGGCCCCTCGCTTGGCTTCCTTGGCCACGGTCAAACAGCGCTCGGAGCCAGGACCGGAAGGGACAGGAGGGCCCCAGGATGGCCCCTGATCTCCTGTCGGGCCAGCTCCTCGGACCCAGTCCCTTGGTTCACCCAGCCACTGCCCCCGCCTTTCTACAGGCTGCTGCCGCCGTATTTAAATGCTGTGCACTGGGGCTTCGAGCCTGTGCGTCCCCGGGACAGCCCGCCGACGCCATGTGTGATGGACATGAAGCTACACGAACATGACAAGCAACCCTTTGCAGCCCGCGGTGGTCAGAAACAAGGTGTGCCCCAGGGCGGGGCAGAGGGCTCTAAATGGGGCAGGGAGGAGGATGGGCATGCCTTCCGACCGAGCTGCCGGTGTCGCAGCCAGCCGCTCTGTCTCCTGCTCCCCGCGCTGGCCGCGGTCAGGGGCCGGGAAGGGCACAGACCTCCCAAACGCAGAGACACCAGGGAATGTGGAATTCTCAGCCCCCACGGCTCAAGCATCTACACAAATGCAAACAAGGTGGGACTCCTTCCACAGAACGGGTCACCCTCAAAATATCCCCAGAGTGACCGGGACCGACTATGAGAAAGCGCCATCAGCCACTGACCCGGAGAACCTCCCTGCAGCAAACACTGAGGAAGTATGACGCAGGAAAGAAGCCCGCGCTTCTCCCAGTCTTTCCTCCTGAAGCTGCCGGACAGGATCCAGAACCTGGACCCACACGGCTACAGATACTGACAACCGTGACTTACCCCCAACCTGGTCCTCGGTGGGTGCCCCAGAGCCTCCCGGCAGCCTGCGGGCGGCAGCGCCCCCAGGCTGGCTACCCTCCTGGTGCACAGCCCAGTCGCCGATCCAGTCGCCGATGGCACTGGGTCACATGGTTTCCCCCAGCAGGGACACTTCCGAGGGCGCATTCCGAGGGGAAGGCACCGACGGCAGGGGGGCATGCGGCCTTCTCCATAACAGTGGACACGCACTGGGACCCACGCGCACCTGCCTTCAACTAGGAAGGGCTGACCAGGCTCCCGTGGCTGCCTCTGGGTGACAAGGAGGCAGAGCTGGTTGGGGATCTCTGAGACCCGCCTTTCCCTGACCCGTGTGGCTGGCATCAGGCCGGGGCCCGGGGCTGTGACCTACGGCTTCATCTACCAGGCTGCGGAAACTCTTCTGCCAGGAATCCCACAATTCCACACCCTCCTCAACCCGGGCGGCCGGGTCCCCGGGGATGCTTGGCCATGTGTGGGGACATCTGTGGCCGCTCCTGGGGTCCGGTGGGTGGAGGCGGGGGTCTGCTCACTATCCCGCAGGCCCCAGGACGGCCCCCACAGCCAAGAATAGCAGGCCTCGATTACTAATGTGCTGAGGTGACAGGCCCCATGTGACAGGTCCTCTCCCTGGGAGCACCCCGGTCCAAGCACTTTCTGTTGGGTTCTACAGCTTAAGTCCAATGGGAGAAGGACACCAGCCATCACTGAGAGCCTCTGTGACGGCGCTACCCCAGTGGTCTGTCTGCCCCACACGGCACAGGCTCCCAGGCCTCCCCGGGGCCCTGGGCCAGCACTCGAGGGGAGGCCGCAGGAGACCAGAGGCACAGGGGCGTCCGAGAGGCCCGAGGGGGGTCAGCATGCAGGTCCACGCCTCTCGGGACCACACGTGTCCTGGACCGCTTCCTCAGTGGCCACGTTCTGTGGCCTGTCTGTGCCCCGCCACCTCGGGTCTGCGGGTCGGCAGTGGGCCTCCCTGACCCCAGAAGTCACCGAGAGGAACCGTGCGGCGCAGCCAGGCCTCCCCCAGCCCCTGGCTCTCCCGCAGGACGCTCCCCTGGCCCCCACTTACCTAACGGCAAACCTCTCAACCTCCTAAAACATCAACGTGTGGCAGTGACCTCCAAATGCAAAGAACCCAAACTCTTAGCGGTCATTCCTCACCATGAGTAGCCACAACTGTTTGGTTAAAACACTGAAAATACAGCACATAAAAACAAAAACAAAAACAAAAAAACAGAACAAAAAAACAACAAAAAAATTAAGAAATTAGAACCTAGAACATAAAATAAAAAGAACTTAAATGTAATTAAAAAAAAGGCAAATAAAACACATGTACAAACTGAAACAGAAAACATGGTGAAGAGAAAAGCTACTTTGGACGACGCGGCAGGAGAAAGAGACGCAATGGGAAGAAAGCTGATGGGGGCGCGGGCAGGAGACGGGGATCTGTGGCTCTCCAGCCCCCAAGGCCACCTCCCTCCCTGCCCCCCGCCCTGCATGAGCCGTCACCTCCAACGGTACAGCCAGGCCCTGCTGGGTGGGCGCACCCAGCCCCCCAGGCCTCTGCCCTTCTGCCCAGCCCCCTACACGGGCAGGCCCATAACAGGTGGGCCAGCGCCCAGGTCAAAGGTCGCAGAGGCATGCTCAGTGTCTTCAGCACAAGCGAAAGTGAATGGGGTCACTTGGTGACAGAGTGGGTAGTTTGTAGCCACCTCCAGCAGACAAGCTGGACACCCAGGGACGGAAGGACAGTCAGCCACAAGTCGCGGCAGGAAGGAGCCTCACGAGTCCAGGCCCCACGACCGCCAGCCCGTTGCAGTCTGGAGGCCCTGGGGTGCGGTCTTCCACAGGCACCTCCAGTGGCCCGGGTCACCTCCTCCAGCCCCGGGGGGTGGCATCCTTACCTGGCGAGGGGGCTACAGCCTGTCTGGTGAAGCAGACGGAACTCACAGACCGAAACTGGCAGCAAGTGACCAGGGGCCCTGAACGCATGCTGGGCCAGGGGAGTCCCCGCCCCTGGCTTTTGCGGGGACCCCGCTGAGGGGTGCATTTCCTGCACACACCCAGGACAGCGATCTCCCCAAAGTCTGAGACCCAGAAGTCAGGAGCACAGTAAGGACAGTCTATAGAGGAGAAGATGCTGACCCCTCACCCTTGACTTTCCCGCAGTGGCCGTGCAAACCTCAGATGCTAGGACGGCATGTTCTGGGCCAGTGTCCAGTCCGGCCGCGGGGCTCATACTTTGGGGTGCGTCTGAGGAAGAGACGTGCTTGTGCCCCTGAACAAAGGCCCCGCTCAGCCCTAGTCTGAGGCCCGCGCCCCCAGAGTAGTCCTTTTCTCCAGCGTGGACGCCCCTCCGCGAGAGGCCCCACGAACCCGGGGGGCAGCTGCAAAGGGTTGTCCACAGAGACAGCGTCCTGAATGAGCATGGGAGGATGGGGGGAGGCGGGGGGGCCCTCACTCCACGGCACGGCTACAAAACCTGGTAGCTGGAGCTCAACTGCAGCTGGCCGAGGTCACTCAGGTGCCAGTGGTCCCCCGCAGGCACGAGCTTGCCCCCCATCTGTGCACGTACCATGCCGTCGGCCAGGGGGAAGACGTTCAGAGAGGTGGGGCGCTCCTTCCTGCTGAGATGTGAGGGAGAGAGGAAGGAAGCGGACGTTAGAGGGGGCTCACCACTCAAGAAAGGGACCGTTTCTGGACACGCAGGGGCCTGCTCTGAGAGACAGGTGTGCTGCTCGGGGGCACAGGGGCCGCCTGCTCCCTGAGCTCCTCTGGAACCAAATGTGGTCCCATGTTCGGGGGACCTGGGCTGTCCCTCGAGCCTGTGTGACACTTCCCTTATTTCACAGTGACTCGCGTTTAGTTATTTTGGTCTCACGCCCGCTACGTGCGCTGAGAAGGCCCATCGGGGAGCCAGCGGCAGGCCCCCGAGCATCATGGCCGCACAGAGTGTGCCCGTGTGGACACTTTATGATGACGGTCTTTCCTACACGCGGCGCAGCCGTGCTTGCTCGTCGTTGTCGGCCCTGCATCTGCGTCCCGGGGCCAGACAGAAGGGATCGACCCCTTCGCTCTGTGTTTTGCTGCCTGTCCCCCACCCCACTCCACTGTTCCTTCATGAGATCTCGCCGCACAACGTCGGAACCGACACGTGCAGAGTAAAGAGGGGCTCCGTCCTCCTGTTGGGCGTCGTTCCTTTACAGCCCACGGGGGCCCCGTTCTTCTGCTCCACGCTGTTCTGCCCGGTCCTCGCGGGGCGAAGATCCCACAGGAGAGTTCTTTTAAAGGTGTGCCAGGGGACAGGGATGAAGCCCGAAGCTGCCTGTCAGGTTCGGTCCCCAGAGGACATTCCACGGGGGCTTCTGATTGGGCGCCAGGTGGCACGCAGCCCAGGCCGGCTCGGTGCCCTGCCCTGGGGCGGACATGCCACACCCGGGGGATGGTGCTCCACTCAAAAGCCCGTCTGCTCAGAGCTGTTGAGGCCAAGAATTAAAGCCCTCCCACAACAGCATCTCACACTTGGAGCCTGACTCCCAGAGAGTGCGGTGGGAGGAGGAGGCCAGGGCCTCTGCAGGTTCCCCAGAAGCCGGGGCCAGAGGCTGGACTGTTCTGGAGAGAGGAGACAGGCAGCTTCCTTGCGATGCTCGGAGGGTGCAGGTGATAGATGTGAAGCAGTCACCGCCGGTGACAACTTCCTGCAGTCAGCAAGGGTTTCATGAAGCCTGAGTCTGGGAACGGGGGAGCTCTCTGGCCGGGGCTGGGATGAAGGCAGAAAACACGGGGTCTGGGCGGGAGTCCTGCTTCAGCCCCTCTCAGGCTGGCTCGTGTGTCCTATTCAGCAAGATGCTGCGTCCCGCAGAGCAGGGTTCCCTGGACCTGCCGGGACCTGGCTGTGCGGTCCTGGGAGCCAGTCTGTGGCAGGAACAGAACCAGAGGAGCCGTGTGCTCCCAGGGGCTGGGGCCGCCGACACCCCCAGGACTGCACAGACGGCGCCCTTCAGGGGCACTCAGGAAGCTGGTTTCCTGTGGACGATCTTATGGGCCCAGGCGGCCCTTGTCACCTGTGACAGAGGATGCATTCGCAGGCGTGTCTTAGCTCGTCACCTGAGAGGTAGAGACTCAGAACTTAAGAAAGCAGGGTAGCAAGCTCTGAGCCCGCAGGTCCGTCAAAACCTCAGCAAGCCCGCGGCTCGGCCGGCGCTGAGGCTGCCCTCTGCCAGCAGCCCCCCGGCACCCAGGCGTCTGGGAAGGCGCCGGCCGTCACTTCTCCAAGGAGGGGCCTGGCCTCCAGCCACACAGCGTCCAGGCTCCCAGGAACGTCCTTCGCCCGCTCTTCCTCTTCGGGCTCCTGGGACCAGTGCGGGCACCCCTCTCCTCGGGTCTGGCTCCATCTCCGGAGAAACGCAGAGTGGGTCCCTCGGTCCCAGGCAAAGGGCAGAGTGTAAGCATCCTGTCTCGGAGGACATGCCTGTCACCCTCTTCCATGTCTCTGTGCAGGGACACGCCCTGTGAGCAGCCAGGCTGCTCTCCTGCAACGGGGGTCCTCCCCGGCATCCAATCTCCTCTTCTCTCTCTGCTCCTCACGGAGCCACGGGCAGCTGGCGCCATAGCCCCCTGGGCACTTGCTGGGCACTGCCCACCGAAGGCCCACACCCATCCAAAGCTCGGCTACTTCAGAAGCTGCAGACCTGGGGAGTCACACCGCCGGCAGAGGTCAAGATGCCTGCAAGGGTCATGGTCACACAGCTGGCTCCGGGCCCAGTGTTGGAAGTGACTGAAGCCAGGGCTGTCTGACGCCAGAGCACAGGGTCTCCGGCCCTGCCCGCTGCTTTCCCACAGGACGAGCCCATGGCCGCGGACCCGAGGTCTGATCTGAGAACAAGGCGGATGCTTGCCGGGCGGGGCCCCTGCACCACCACCTAGTCTGGGGCTGTCTTGGGAACCCAGGCCGAGCCCACTGCCTCCTCTCCATGGCCTCCGAGTGCCACATCCAGAGTCTACGATCCGTTACTCCGCTGCAAAGAGCAGGCGAGGACCAGCCCTGCGCCTGTAATTGAGAACCACCAGCCAGACTGACTCTCCCGAACCCCAGGGCACCCCGAGCGCCCCGTGCGACAGCGCAGACGCTGCCCCAGCTTTACCTTTTCCTCCACGACTGGCGAGGACTGCAGGGCAGCGACAGACACAAGGGCCAGCACACAGCGGCAACAGCACAGAGGGCGAGACGAGAAGACAGCATTAGAGGGCAGAGGTCAGGAGCTCAGGTGGCACGCGCTCACACGGAGGGGGGCGTGTGGTGCGGGCCAACGGCCAGGCACCCGCTCTGGGCTCCCTCCACGGGGACAGACACGTGGAAACACGCAAACATCTGCACGTGACAGACACACGACACAGACACATGACCCTCTCCGCCTCACTGCGCAGGCGGGCGGGGGGCACACACTCTCAGCACGGGGCGAGTGGCGTGCGCTCGGGGGCGCGGGAACGGAGCACGTGGTCACACACCGGCTAACCGGCGTCTCTAAAGACATGCAGATGGAGAAGACCGAGCCAGGAGGGAAGGAAAATGCCGTGGCTCCCGGCACTAAGGAGGAGGCCCTCCCACGGGCGCCAGAGAGTCTGAACTAGGAAGCTGGGGCAGACGTGCACATCTGTCCCCAAAGAGCTGCGGCAGGAGAGGGGACACCCCGGAGAAGCAGGCCAGGCCAGGGGGCAGGGCCTTCCCCGGGCCCCCAGGCGCAGCTGCGCGGCGAGAGAAGGCCCAGGCTAGACAGTCCTGCGCTGTCAGACACGCACAGCACACCCGGAGCGCGTCCGGGCTGCGGGCGCAGGAGAGGAGGTTCCACGCAGAGGGGCCGGCTGGCAGGGCATCAGCGCAGACCCACAGCAACTCCCCCTGCCTCCCGGACGAGGGCTGCTCCAGCCATCACCACGCAGGAGCACGTTCGTCTTCATGCCAGAGGGACCCGGCGGAAGCTGGCCAAATCCAAGGAGGCCTCGGCTGACAGCTCAGGTGCCCTGTCCCCGAGGGTAGGAGTCTCACACGGGTGGGGCTCGGGCTCAGGAAGGTCTGCTAACGGTTCCTGATGCCTGGAGACCCTGCTGATCACACGCCCCTCGACCTCGGGGTTCCCTTCTAGTAGGATCAAATCAGTGGAAATATGGGCCAGAGCCCCTCCCACTCCTGGACAGCCGCTGGGTCCATGTTACAAGAGAAGGGTGCCCGTGGCCCTGCCAGGACAGCCCCCGCGAGAGCGGTGTTCTCTACACCGGAGCTGGATGTTGTTAGCGTGAACGGCAGACACCTGTTCCTTGCTCAACAGGTTTGTGGGTCTGTTACGACCGTCCTGGGGCCTGGAGGGAGGAGGGCGCACAGGGCCTCCGCGAGCGGCGTGGGAGCCTCAGAGGAGACCTGAGACGGGACCCTGTGAGCCAGGCCTCTCGAGTTTGGGAGTTCCAACCAAAAGGGCGGCACCCACAACGGTCCGGGGCCCAGCTCCGAGCACCAGGGAGACTGGAGGGCCTGGTGTCTTGCTCGGTCCAGACAGGCTGAGGTCAAGGGAGCCACAAGACGCGTGAGGACAGCAGGTTCCCAGACCAGGTCTGCCTGCGGCGCACACGGAGATCCACGGAGAGCAACCCCATCCTGCATCACCCCCCAACCCCCGGGGGATGGCCAGGATGCTCGGGGCCAGGCTTTGGAGCCTGGGCAGCTTCTGCTTTTAGCTGCGCCCGCATCATCCTGAGGTTCTGCAGCGTCCCTGAGCCCCGCCTGCTGGCCGCTCACAGGACCCTGGACACTCATGGCCTCCCAGTCCTAAATGCAGAGGTCACACCTTCCTGGCTTCTGGGAAACCTCGGTCCCTCTCCCTGGGCTCTCTCCTTTGTGACTTCTGACGTGCTCCTGTCTTAAAGGAGGCTGGTGGGGAAACTGCCTGAAAGTTCTGGACTGCTGCAGCTCCCAGGAACTGGCCAAGAGCCCAGTGCTCATCAGAGATGCCCAACCCGCCCAGCCGCTGCAGCCCCAGCCCAGACTGCCCCGGCCAACTCCCCACAGAAAACAACACGAAGACGCCTGCCCCAGGTGAGCGTTCAGGTGCAGTTGCTCAGAAATCTCGGTGGCCTCTGAGTGCAGGTGTGAGGGTCAGTGCGCTCAAGAGAACATCTCCTCAGCTGTGAACCGGTAGCCTGGAGATCGCTACTTCCCACCTTCAGACGTCCGTGACCCAGAAACATTACCTGCAGAGTTCTGTCACTCAGACTGTCTGGTCCCTATTCCCTGACTACCGGGGGCTGCCTCAGCTAACGAACACAACAGCCCCCTAGGGCGCGAGCATTCACTGCAGGGGAACGTCCGCGAGGGCCGGGGCCCCTGCTCCCCGCCAGAAGTGGGGGCCTGTGAAAACCATGCTGGCCGCCCACACACCTCCTTTCCGAGGTCCTGCCAGGCCTTCACATACATGTTCAGTGTTTCTAAGTCAGACGCCTCCAGCACAGGAGACGGCAGCTTTGCCCACGGGGACCAGACCATAGCCGGCAACAGCCACGGCGGCGGCAGGGCTTGAGCTGCTGTCCACGGCGGGACCCACGGGAGAGGCAGGCACTGAGAAAGCTGTCGCCGCCAGCAAGGGCTTCATTCGACGTGACCACAGCTTGAGGCCTTGGCCTACAGGAACGACGGGCCACCAACGGAGACGGAACAATCGCTGAGCTCGACCCGGGGACTTGGGATTCCAACCTCCAGCCCCTCCTCCCGCCTACTAGAGACTTGGGACTTCGGTCGCGACCCACTCAGCCCAGGTCCACAACCTGGGTCTCACCGGGCCAACTCCCTCAAGCTGGCGACACCCTGGAGAAGATCGCTGACAATCCTCTCCTTCGGGCCTTATCCCCACCGAAGGCCCAGAATGGGGAGAAAGAAGCCGGCCTCTGCAGGCCTCTCTCCACCTCCCAAATAAAACCAGCGGAGCTCCTGGACTCAGAACAGCGAGGGCCTCTGCATCTGCTGGTGCCATCCTGGGCCACAGTAAGAATGTGGCTCCACGCGGCTGTCACCAGGCTGTCTGGGCCTCTTCCCCACCCACACGGCAGTGCTCGTGATTCGAGGTAGTAAAGGCTCATAGGCACGGGGAACTGGACTGCAAACGAGACATACGTGCCTCACAGGGATCAGAAGCCTCGTCCCTGACTCCTCCTGGGAGACTCCACCTGCTCCATTTCGCAAAGGAGAAAACGAGCGTGCAAGTACTTGGTGACCTGCCCGAGGCTGCTCCAGGACAGGGGCCAGAGCTGGGCCTCCAACCTCCTGAGTTGTGCACAACACCGCACCACCCCACCGCCTCCACGCCCTGGGGCCTCTGCACCCGTCTGTGTGCCCCCGCAGAAGCCCCTCGAGGGTCGATGGGAGGCCCCAGGCGGATGTTAGTGAGCAGGTGAATCCAGAAACCAGGATCTGAGATGATCAGGAACGGCCACCCCATTAGCCCGGGCCTTAGGAACCGCACACGGCCAGCAGGAGGCCCGCCCTGCCCCCCAGCCCGGCTCTGGCGCCAGGGATACGGGCAGCACACAGGGCTGCTCCCAGCCATGCACTGTGGCCAGGAACCCGAGTTCCTGCCCTGTCGGCCCAGGCACCTCGGGGACGAGGGACCACGAGAGGCCACAGACTTCTGCTTCCCGCCTTACCTCCTCCCGGGCAGGCTGCCCTCGGTCTGGCTGTTTCCCCCAACCTGCTGCATCTTGGACCTCTCGATATGTTCCACGTAGGTCTGGATCATCTGTGGAGGAGGGGCCGCCGTGTAAGTCACTCCCGCTGACCCCGGCCTCTCTCCTCTGACTGCGGTACTTTCCAGGCTCGCTGTGCTCAGACAGCAGTGAAAACAACATTCACGGAAGGGAGTCTGGCCAGCACGTGGCTGACAGCTCTCTGGTTGGGGCAGGAGAAACCGGAAGTCAAGGCCAGGAGCCCCGCACAGCTGCCGGGCCGCGGCCGGGCACCTACCTCGGTGTGTCGCTGATGCAGAGCGTTGTATTCCTTCTTCATCTCGGACTCTCTCTCCTCCAGACGGGAAACTAGAAAACACAGCCACCAAGTGTCAACAGCACAACCCACTTCTCCACGCCTCACTTCCCCTCCAGGCTCGGCACACGGACAAGGGTCCCAGGACACACTGACGCCCGGTGCGGACGGCTACCAGCAGGAGAGAACGCCGGGGCCGCTGGAAGGCAGATCCCGGCCGGTCTGGGTGGCGCCTCGTGTGTTGGTTTCGGCCGCGAAGGCGACCAGGGTGCCTGGGACTCGGCCACGGGCTCCGTCTGCGCTTGAGCCGCCCGTGGCTCCTGGGACAGGGTCAGGTGCACACAGACGGCAGCAAGTGGCTTGTACAAAGGGGCAGAGTTCATATGTGAGTAACCTCTGTGCCGTGTGAAAGAGCAAAAGAACATCTGAAATGTGGGACGGACCACGTAAGTGTCCCTTACACGTACCAAGGGCTGGAAAGACCAAGCCATGACCCGCCACCTGCAGGCACGGGGGTCACCCCTAAGTTGACAATCTGTGGTGTCACGCACCAAGGGCCCCCCTCTGGCCACAAAATGCAGGTAGTCACCTGAGTGCTCCACAGGCCTGTGGGGAACCCCGGGGCAGCCAGGCACCCCGCCCCCGCGTCCCCCACTTGGGCAAGCGTGCCGGCCAAGATGCCCTCCGTCTGTGGCCCTCTGTTCACACTTTGGCCGTGTCCTTTCTCCGTCACAAAAACTACTCCCGGCTCATGATAACGTTGACTTTTAAACAAAGACTCGTGAAAACTGAAATGCACCTCTTATAACAACCCTCATCCCAAAGCACTTCCCTCGCCCCTGCTTGCCCTGGATGGGGTGATCCCACAGGCCCCAGGCCAGCCCCGACACCCCTAGGAAAAGCCCCGCCAGCGGGCTCGCTCAGCAGGCCCAGCTTCGGTGTCACCTTGGTGCTGCAGGGACAGGGGCCCGCCCCGCACATGGACTTGTGCTCCAAGGGGCCACGCGGGTTGGCGCCCTGGCCCCGTACTGGCTCCCACTTCAATCTTAAGCAAAAATGCTTTGTCCTCAAAGGAGCCTTGGTTATTTATTTATTTCCACAGAGGACCGGAGGCTGATTTCAGGAAACACGCGGCATCGGAACGAGATTAAGGCAAAGGGTAGAGGGAGTCACAGGGCGTGTAAAATATGGCCGTCACTGCGCTCCCTCAGTCTCCTCTATCAAAGGCTCTCAACATCCTTCCCGGCTGGGATCAGCCCAGAACAAGAGACACATTCAAAGGCGAGTCCCTCCCTCCGGCTACTTACTCTGATCTGCATAGTTTTTGGCCTTCAGTTCCAGCTGGCGGGTCTGAAACTCGTAGTGCTCCACCTGGACCTGCAGCTCCTTCTTCTCTTGCTCCAAGGCGTCTTCAAACTCGATGAATTTCTGCACACGGGAGGGGAAAAAGAGAGGGTGTCATGGACAGGGGATGCCAGGTGACAGCAGCCCCTCACAGAGGCGTCATGGGCTTCCAGGGCCCACATTCACAGGCTCCTGTGGCCACACGGCCTGCCACCCTCAGGTGGCAAACCCTGACACCCAAGGGCCCGTGAGGATGGGCCAGAGGAGGCTCCCAAGGAAACTTCAGGGCGTGTGGGGGGCTCAGTGAGTTACGCGTCCGACTCTTGGTCTCCACTCAGGTCATGATCTTGCAGTTTGTGAGTCTGAGCCCCATGCCTGGCTCTGCGCTGATGACCGTGAGCCTGCTTGGCGTTCTGTCTCTCCTCTCTGTCCCTACCCTGCTTGTGCTCTGTCCCTCTCTCAAAATAATAAATACACTTAAAAAAAAAAAAAAGGGCTCACGTTCTGCTGTTGCCATCCTGAAATTCTTACTAATATCTGAACAAAGGACCCCACGATTCCATTTCCACACTGGGCCCCACAATAGGGGACCTGGTCCTTTTGCAACAGAGTAACATTGCTCTTCCCAACATGAAACACTTAAATGAGGTCAAGTCTACTTTGCTCCTAATCTGTACTTCAATTGCTACTCAGTTCAGGAAGCCATCACTACTGGAGTAACCAGCAATGGAGATAGCTCTTTGGAATCTTTCCCTTACGTGGTTAAGTTGCTGAGCAAAATTATTATCAAATCAAGTGAAAAGAAAGCACTTTGCAAAAAAAAAAGGACAATTCCTGCGGCGCCTGGGTGGCTCAGTCGGTTAAGTGTATGACTCTTGATTTTGGCTCAGGGCATGATCTCACAGTTCATGGGATCGAGCCCTGCACTGGGCTCTGCGCTGACAGTGCAGAGCCTGCTTGGGATTCTGTCTCCCTCTCTCTGGCCCCTCCCCTGCTCCCTCTTTCTCAAAATAAAAAACCTTAAAAAATAAAAGATAACTCTTGAAAGATCTTAGGATACCTGGATTCACACTGAAAGCTGCGTATGAACCAGGTCTCCAGCAGAGGGGAGGAATGGGCACCGGAGGCTGCCCAGTGTTGACGGGGGCGGTGGCACAAATGTCACCAGCTTTAATTCCTGCAACAGCCCTGAGGAGGAGCTGATAATACCTCAATTTTACAGAGCAGGAAATGGGAATATTAAGAAATTTCAGGGGCACCTGAGTGACTCAGTTGCTTAAGCGTCCAACTTTGACTCAGGTCATGATCTTGCGGTTTGTGAGTTTGAGCCCCACGTCAGGCTCTGTGCTGGCACCTCAGAGCCTGGAGCCTGCTTTGAATTCTGTGTCTCCTTCTCTCTCTACCCTCCCCTGCTCCCACTCTGTCTCTCAAAAACAAACATTAAAAAAATGATTGCTGCCAGCAATTGGATTACAGCTCATTTGGAAAAAAATTTTTTTTTCATTTGTAGAAGTGTAAGTATCAGTCACGTTCTTAATACATGAAGTTTCTTAGAAGATGGGAATATAGGGGCACCTGGGGGCTCAGTCAGTTAAGCAACCAACTTCAGCCCAGGTCATGATCTCACGGTTTATGAATTTGAGCCCCGCGTCGGGCTCTGTGCTGACCGCTCAGAGCCTGGAGCCTGCTTCCGATTCTGTGTCTCCCTCTCTCTCTGCCCCTCCCCCGCTCACTCTCTCTCACAAAAATAAACATAAAATAAGAAGAAGAAGAAGATGGGAATAGAAAACTGACAGCTGATTTCGGGTTCCAGTGTCTGGAAGGAAGAGCAACCCCGGAAAACCGCCCAGGACCCACAGCGGCTCCTGGAAGGTCTGTGCGCCCCAGGCTGACTCATCCTGCGCGCAGCGGGGGAGGGAGGAAACCCCAGGGGAGGGGCGGGCAGGGAAGAGGCAGACAAAGGCCCCACAAGCAGGAAAACGCACACAGATGGTGCGGCTACGCACAAAATACAAGTTGTTTTGTGTGATGGGACTGAACCAGCGTGTGAAGAATAAACTATTATTAACAGACTGTTAAGGATATTTTTATATTTAGGTAATTTTAATTCCTATTATTTAAAAAAATTATGAAAAGAATGAAATGTACGGGCACCTGGGTGGCTCAGTCAGTTGAGCGTGCAACTCTTGATTTCGGCTCAGGTAGTGATTCCAGGGTTGTGGGATCGAGCCCCGAGCTGGGCTCCATGCTGAGCGTGGAGCCTGCTTGGGATTCTCTCTCTCTCTCTCTCTCTCTCTCTCTCTCTCTCTCTCTCTGCCCCTTTCCTGCTCATGCTCTATCCCTCTCTCAAAAAAAAAAAAAAAAAAGAATGAAACGTAAACAACACATGCTTTTGTAGGAAAGTCAGGTAAGAGTATGAAGTAAAAAGAAGGCTATTTTTAAGAAACCATAATTCTACCCTCCGGAGTCAGTTTAGTTTAGGTGGTGTTCTTCCACATGTGTGTGGGTGCGTACGGTGCACAGGGCAGACGCGCAATCTCTTTACGCAGGATTTTGTGACCTGATTTATTCAGTGGCTTCAAGTGGAAAGGCTTTCTACATCAAGGAACACACTCTACCATGTCGGCCGTGGGCAGCGGTGTGTGTGGAGCGGACTCCTACCCGGTGGTCACCCACAGCTGGGCTTCGGGCTGCTCTAACGTGCCTGTTATTAGGGTCACTGCCTGCGGAAAGGCCCGATGGCCTCCTGCTCTCGAAGGCTGTGGTCCCGTGGTCGCACCTGGCTGGCGGCCCTTCGCAAGGGTCTCCCAGCTCCCACACACCCCCCCACCCCCCGCCCAGGGCAGCAGCCCTTCCCCGAGCCCCCATTGCCTCTGCACAGAGCTTGACAAGAGTGCCACCAGCCTCACGCGTGGGAAAGCGACCAGCCACAATTGTCCTACTTTTCATTTTCGGTTCTTTGGTGACTTTGACAGCAAACATTTTTCTACAAACTTTCTGGTCACGCGCATCACTTATTTCATGAACAGCTCACTACGTCCTTGTCCAGCGTCCTACGGCTGTGTCCCCGCTGCTCTCAGGGACCTGTAAGGACTTCCACTGTGCCTGCTCACGTCTGCCTTACACGCTACAGACGCTCCCCAGGACGTGGCTGTGTGCGCACGCTGGACACGTTTACTTGATGATTTATCCTGTCCCGTCGCTTTGAAATGCCACCATCATGACACGCTCTATCCCGGTATAGATTTCAGTGGATCTGTCAGCCAGTACCAGGGGGCTTTCTGAACTCGGACAGGTACACTGTCCTTCAGTATCTGTCCCACGTCATACTCTAAAGTCCCTTTTCAACATTTTCTTGGTTATTCCCACTTGCTCATCCTTCTAGATTAACTTGAGAACCGTCTGGAATCACTTCTGTATTTATTTTTGAAGCAGCAGTTTGCCTGTCTGAAAGCACCAGCTCTCCGCAGCTCGGGAAGGGGTCCCTGTTTTTGACGAGAAAATCCTCAGGGCTGGGATGAAGAGAAAAGTCATTGCACGCCTGTCAAGGGTGGTTTGACAGAAGATGGAAACTTCTCCCTTTCTTTACACCGACCTCCACCCAGTGCCAGTGGCGCCACTGTGGCTTCACAAAAAGAAGGTGCCATTTTGTGACAACTGCCCCATCTCTACTTCGTAATGCGTTACCTGCACTTGACGTGTGCAAATCAGATAAGGGATTTCCAAAATAAAGACCATGTCAGAAATCCGTCTTTCCTAGGTTCTTTTTTTTTTTTTTTTAATATAAGGGAGTATTCTTTAAATAATTTTTTTTAAATGTTTATTTATTTTTGGGAGAGAGACAGAGTATGAGCGGGGGAGGGGCAGAGAGAGAGGGAGACACAGAATCGGAAGCAGGCTCCAGGCTTTGAGCTCTCAGCACAGAGCCCGACACGGGGCTCGAACTCACAAGCAATGAGATCATGACCTGAGCCAAAGTCGGATGCTTAACCGACTGAGCCACCCAGGCGCCCCTGTCTTTCCCAGGTTCTTACGAAGGTGAAGACTGACTTTCCTAAGTCTATCCTGATAGGTGACCAATAGGTGACCATTAAATTATCTTTAACATTTATTTCTGAGAGCCAGAGAGACAAAGAGACAGAGAGCAAGTGGGGGAGGGGCAGAGAGAGAGAGGGAGACACAGAATCTGAAGCAGGCTCTAGGCTCTAGGCTCTGAGCTGTCAGCACAGAGGCTGACGTGGGGCTCGAACCCACGAACCACGAGATCAGGACTTGAGCCGAAGTCGGACACTTAACCGACTGAGCCACCCAGGAGCCCCGATAGGTGATCATTAAAATCAACCTAAGTGACAGTGCCTGAAAGCCTTGCCATGCCACACAACCACCGAAGTACCTGCAGGTTCCCGACGCAGCCCCAAAGCAGGCCACGGCAGAAATCCTCTGACCTCGATATGTTAAAGCTTTCAGCATCAGGAAGTATGGAGACATTAACCAGGAGAGAAGGCACCTATTTGAAGCTACGAACACGGGCACCCTCAAGGCCAAAGGCAAAGTGTACACAAGGGCAGGGACAGAGAGCCCACGGTGGGCAAACAGGATGCTTGTGGTTCTCAGGCCACGTGGAGCCCTGGTGCCCAAGGCTGGCCCACAGGGCGGGAAGTGCTCCGTCCTTAGTAACTGGTGCCCTTCCACCCCTCCCACCCCTGCTCAAGGGGTGCGGGCACTCACTCGGGAGCAGCTCCCCAGGGGCGCAAAGAGCCCCAAGAAACCCACAAGTGACTACCGCAGACTTGAGGACCCCGGCCCCGGGCCCTCGCTCTCCACACTGGCTTCTGGACCACAGCGTGGGCGGCAGGGAGCGTCTGTCCCCGGGCCCCCTGACGTCGGCATCCCACGGGACAGAACCGACTGGGGGGCCCGCAAGGCTCTGCGTCTGGGAAAGCGTTACAAACACAGCGTGGCGTGGACAGCTTAACAGAAATCCTCCTCGTTCTTCCCCTCTTGAGGACATTACTTCAATGTCATTACAGTGATTCTGGTTAACAAAAACACAAGCCCGCCATTTACCGGGAACGGAGCCTGCGATGCAATCTCATCAGATATCACAGGGAACGAGTAACGTGGAGGAGCGGTGCCCGGCCGAGACGAAATGCTGAACCTTTGTTTTTAGGAGGACGCGCTCAGAGCCAGACTCGGGAGGAGGCCCACGTCATCTGGACCAGGGAGGGAGAGGGCAGGGGCGCCCTGGCTGGCAGCGAGCTCCCGAGAGAAGCGAGGAGGCCGCCAGCCCCAGCTCCCGGGGCACAGGGGTGGGCCACGGGGGGGGGGGGAGGGGCTGGCAGCAGGGCACTGTATCCCCTGGCTTAGCAAAGTCACCCAAAATTCAATAGCTTCAAAAGAGCAGAAAACATTTTTATTTAGATATCATTTACTTTAGATTTAAGAGAATCAAGATTTTTCAGTGGTGGGGGACAGGGCATGGTGGAGACTAAGTAAAGAGCCTACAAAGAAAGTCTTCCAAAAATTTTAAAGCAGAATCTGATGAGGGGCACCTGGGGGGCTCAGTTAAGGATCTGACTCTTGATCGCAGCTCAGGTCATGATCTCACCGTCTGTGAGTTCGAGCCCCACTTCGGGCTCTGGGCTGACAGTGTGGAGCCTGCTTGGGATTCTCTCTCTCCCTCTCTCTATGCCCCTCCCTCACTCGCAGACACTCACGCGCGCTCTCTTAAAATAATAAACATTAAAAAAAGAGAATCTGTTTCAAAATATGACTGGAACTCAGGAGAGTAAAAATTTGACTGTCAGCATCTGGGCTGTGTGGGTCTGCATGGGACCGATGACACAAACACCAAAGTCTGAACCCTCTCTGCACGTAGTAGTATCTCAAGCCCAAAGATCTCCGGAAGAGAAACCGCGGCAGACGGAAAACTCGGCGCACATGCCAACTGTGCGTACCACGGACTTGAGTGCATTTAAAGTTACCATCTTCTAGCCACGTCTATTCAAAACACCAAGAGGCACAGGATCGCGCACAGTATTTAGGGTTCCTCTCACAAGTCTTTTGAGCACCCCAAAGAGCAATCACCAGCCATCTTACAACGGGTCTTATCCTTAGCATCTACATATGAAACTCCAAATTCGCATTTCCACATACCAAGAGGCCACATGATTCCCTTTTTATATGTGTTTTAAGGGTTCCTTCCCCTCTCTCCCATGAACGAAGTGCTCTGTTTTAAACTAGGGGCGCCTGGGTGGCTCAGTTGGTTAAGCGTCGGACTTTGGCTCAGGTCATGAACTCAGTTCATGAGTTCGAGCCCCGCGTCAGCTCTGTGCTGACAGCTCAGAGCCTGGGGTCACTTTGGACACTGTGTCTCCTTTTATCTCTCCCACTCCCCTGCTTGCTCTCTCTCTCTCCCTCTCCCTGCTTCTCTCTCAAAAATAAAAAAATTTTTTTAAAAAGTTAAACTCAACTTTGGTTTTCTGAATTTGCTTTCAGGTGAATTTCAAGATACATATTGAAACAACCTGAGTGCGGGCTCTTCCCACTCCGAGCCAGGGGAGGCTTTCCTCGGTACCCCATGGAACAAAGTCATTCTTCCCACAGTACCCATGAAAGCAAAGGTAAGAAGTAAACTGACCTCTCATGTCAAATATAAAATTAAAACCACGGCAGAAATCTGTATCCCCAATTGCCAGAATGCAAGAGAGAGAATCAGGTAGACACTTTTTTTTTTAATAACGTAATCATTAATTCTGGCAACTTCCATAACACAAGGTTATTTTAATGGCAGACTAAATAAACATATGCAATCTAATCCTTCCCTGTCATGTGTTCTTCAGGGCAGGGTCATACACAGGAAATAATTCAACTCT
>CM053564.1:1197671-1311375 GCA_028646485.1 Cryptoprocta ferox | reverse complement strand
GAGCCTGGGGGCACCCGGGTGGCTCAGTCGGTTAAGCGTCCGGCTTCGGCTCAGGTCAAGATCTCACGGTTGACCAGTTCAACCCCTCGTCGGGCTCTGTGCTGACAGCTCGGAGCCTGGAGCTGCTTCGGATTCTGTGTCTCCCTCTCTCTGCCCCTCCCCCGCTCATGCTCTGTCACTCTCTTCCTCAAAAATAAATATGAACATTAAAAAAATTTTTTTAATGAAAATAAAAATATATAAAAAAATAAAATAAAACAACGAAGAGCCTGATGGCTGCAGCCTGGCACAGACGACTGCGTCCTGGTGCGCTCTCAGCAGTGTGCCCCGGCTCCTCACACTTGCTCGCCCAGCCCGCCCGTACCTGGCTCTGGCTCCTGCTCAGCTGACAGCAGGCGTGCCAGGGGCGCTCGGTCTGGCCGTTCCGTGGGCACAGGGGCCTGCTGTCCCGAAATGAACACGGCAGACGGGAGAGAGGCCCCGAGCCACACGCGACAGCAGGCACCCGCGGGCTTCCAGTGCTGAGTCGGGGGCTGGGAAGGCCAGGGAAGGGGCCACGAAGCACAGGGCACCCAGACAGTGTGCAAAGTTTCTGGGGAGGGGCGCCCAGAGACTCTAATGAGACGTGTCGCTTTGAACTTGTCGCTGTCGACAATCAGAATCTAAACCTGCCAGCCTTCGCTGCACAAAGCCCTTGAACAAGGTGCAGTCCTCGGGGACAAGGACCTGTCCCCACCTAACCCGGCACTCCCTAAATCTCCTGGCCACGAGAGGTCACAACTACGCCGGCGCCAAGTATCTATCGCCAACTGCTCGCGACCTCCCCTGGGTTCTGTGTGTCTCCCCCGGGAGCCCCACAGGCAGGGGCTCCGGGCCGGCCTGTCCCAAGCTACGGCGGCAGGGCCTCGTGCCGCTGACAAGTGCACCTCCCCACTCCACCGGCACGGGCGCGAGGGACAACGGGGCTAGCTCGGCAGTAAGGGCAGGGGACGGACAACACTCGCAACAACCCAATGGGTCTCAGAGTCATTACGCTGAAAGAAGCTGGACCAAAAAAAGACCAAAACACTGCACGATTCTATTTATATAAAGTTCTAGAAAATGCAAACGAATCTACTGTGATGGAAAGCAGATCAGCGGTTCCCTGGGGGTGGGGGACGCAGGCAGAGGCCACCGAGGGGCAGAAGGAAACTTCATGGATGGTGGCGACCAGCGTCACCCTGACTGCGGGGACGGTGTCTGGGTATGGACAGGTCACTACTAGCCACACTGCACAAAGACGTACAGTGTCACGCATTCACCTCAATGAAGTTGTGAGAGCGAAAGAAAAGCAAGGAAGGGAAGACGCGGTCCAGGGTCACAGATCTCCGCCTGGGCTGTGACACCAGCCATTTTCTAGGCGCTGGGGGTTTCGCGACAGGTTCTTCTCAGCCTTTCGAGAATTCCTTCCCCTCCCCGTTCTTTCCCAAACGGCCGGTTCCTCTGTGGTTGTTTATGTCACAGTATTTTTCCCCTGTCTGGTCTCCTGCATCCAAACCTCCCACTTTGGGGGCTCACTGAAGGCAGCTCCCCTTCTGGCCAGAGGCTGTGTAGGCGATCGTCTCCAGCCTGCCTCTCCTGCCTGGGGCGGGGCCGCGGACGCACTGGCCCCAGTCACATGTGGCTGCTGACACGAATACAAGGGACATAAAGTAAAAACCCACTTCCCCTGCAGCATGAGCCACACGTGCAGTGTCTGTGGCCCCGTGGGGTCACTGGCTATTGAACTAGACAGCAGAAACTAGAACTTTCTATTGGACAGACAGCAGCAGAGGCCTTGCCCTCCGGGAACTAGGAGGGTTGGGTGCGGTGTGCTCAGAGGCAGAGGAAAGGCGCCTCCCTCCTCATCAACAGACACATGGGTGACTAGCATCTCTTTGAGGTGTGCGGTCAGGGGGAAAAGAAACAGCCTTGGGGCGAAAGAGCTAGAAAGGCACTGCCCCCGTGATGAAGCAGGAGGCAGCCGTGGGTGCTGGGGTGCGAGGCGGAGGTCGGGTGAAGTGCGGGGTGGGCCGACAGGGTCCCTCCCTCTAGTCAGGCACTTACTCATCCAAGCCGCAGCATCTGGACGTGTCCACGCAGCCCCTGTGCCAGACGCCGGGAGGCAGGGGTGCACGGGGACTGGAACCGCATGCAGAGCGGCGGCATGGGGGGAGAAGAGCAGTGGTGCAGGGAGCCGGCCGCAGAGGGAGGTGGGCCTGGCGGGGTTCAAGCACGGGGTTCGTCTCCGTCCATCTACCCAGAGTAGTCCCGTCCCCACCTTTCACCCAGCATCCCACGCAGGAACATCCAGCAGCATCTCCCCCTGCACCTCCCGACCCGGGTGCCGCCCCCAGACCCGATCCCCAGAGCCTGCAGCTGAGCCTGGCACTCCCAGAGCTCCGGCGAACGAGGTGCAAGCGGGATGGGACGTGCCTTTGGAGAAGTCCCCTCTGGTGGAGGAAGGGTTGGGACGGGGAGAGGGGCTGGCAGGCCAGTGTGACAGTGCCGACTGGAACCAGGACCGTGGCAAAGGAGACGAGAAAAGCACGAGAAAGCCAAAGGCAGGCCACAGGAGTGGCCAGGACTCAGTGAGCACTGGGACATGGGAGGTAGTGCCCTGAGCACAGGAAACATGTGCCCGAAAAGGCACGCTGGCCCGGCTGCTGCTGGCGGGCAGGTGCGGCTCCGTGTTGGCACATTAAGAGGCCATCCCACCACCCTCACGATGATGGGGACCTCAGCGAGGGCCCCGTCCTGCACTCGTGTGCCTCGCCCGACACCTGTCTTGGACCTAGCAAGGATTTCAGGGACCCCGGGAAGTGCGTGACGTCACCTCTGGGAGCTTCCTGCTGAGGATGCCTGTCCAGAACCCAGTCATGCGGTCGCATGAAAGCCACATTGAGGGGCGTCCCGCAAAACCAGGGGCCTGTGATGGTCTCGAAAAGCAGGAAGCGAGGAACCGATCCAGAAGAGAGGACCAGCAGGACCCCGGAATTCTTGGCAGAGTCCGAGGGAGGGGCGGAGAGAGAGAAATTAGAGCAATGGGGGGGGGGGGCTCGGCCGGTTAAGCTTCTGACTCTTGGCCCAGGTCATGATCTCGGTCGAGGAGATCGCAGCCGGCGAGATCCAGGCCCGAGTTTGGGATTCTCTCTTTCCCTCCCCCTCCCGTGCCTGCACGTACATGTGCTCGCTCTCTCTCAAAAATAAACATTAAAAATTTACAAATAAAAAGAGCAAGGTAGAAAAATGCTCCTATTTGGGAATGTGCATGCAAGGTATTATTTGTGCACCCTCTATAAATGATTCCCAAACAGGAAGTTTTAGAAAACTTAAAAAAACCCTGTGGGGTGCCTGGCTGGCTCAGTTGGCAGAGCATGTGACTCTAGATCTCAGGGGTTGTGACTTTGAACCCCATTTGTGTGGGGGGGCCAGAGCTCATTTTAAAAAACATTAATCAAATTTTAAAAGACGGTATTAACTTTAACTTAGAAATCCTCCTTGGGGCACGCCTGGGCGGCTCAGTCGGTTAAGCGTCCGACTTCAGCCCAAGTCGTGGTTTCACAGTTCGTGAGTTCAAGCCCCATGTCGGGCTCTGTGCTGACAGCTCGGAGCCTAGAATCTGCCTCGGATTCTGTGTCTCCCTCTCTCTGCCCCTCCCCCGCTTGCTCTGTCTCTCTCTCTCTCAAAAATAAATTTAAAAATTATACATAAATAAATAAACATAAAAAAAAGTCATCACTTGGGAAGAACTAACTGGTACCAGTCCTCGACGCTGCTGTCTAGCCGCCACCACGGGGCCCGGAGGGTTCCTGTCACGGCCGGACAGGCAGGTGACAAGGCTGTGGGCCCGGAGGCCAGCAGAGAGAAGCGGGCACCCCCCAGGCTCGCTCTGGCTGGGCAGCGCCCCTCCCGGCTCCCTTGCGTCACCCTGTGTGCGTGTTTAGGGGCCACGTGTGCTCCTCTTGGAGACCCAGTACAGCTAGAGCGGGCCAGCCTTTAGAAGTGACCCGGGAAGGCAGTGCTGGCTGCTAAATCTTAATGGCTTTATCTACATAAAAATTTTTTTAAACTACTTTTAACATTACAACGTGGCAAAATCAGAAAATGGCATGCCTTGTCCAAGCCGTGGTGAATTTACTATTTGTCATCTGGGAAACAAGAGAGAAGCCTCTGATTCAGGATATTAATCACTTATGAGAAAAGGCAAAATGATCGTCTCTACAGAGCGGGATTATGGCTGTTCGTCCCTCCAGCTTAATCCTAGCCAAATGTTCTCCGCGAAATAAATCCCTTTTATAGAACCAGAAACAGTTTGGGGAGAAACTTTCTTCCCCTTGGATGCCTTCCTTACATAGCCCCAAATGCCGAGGCATCAGCAAATACACACACACACACACACACACACACACACACACGTCTCTCGGACAGAACATCCGCTAGGTTGTCTTGAACGAGCCGGGGGCACAGCCAGTAGCATCTTCAGGGCGAAGATGATTTTGATGCAAGCAGCGGCCACCAAACTCACATCTGGTCTAAAAGCTAGTGTTTTTCCTCCTATGAATACCGTGCCCTGCCCGACCTCTGCAAGAAGAGGGCTCTTCGCTGCCCAAGGCCCTCCCTCAGGGTCACACTGGGTGGGCATCTACTCGCTCTCCAGTCCTCCCCCTCAGCTGCCCACCTCCAGCCTTTCCTCACAGGAAGCAACCTGGTGGATTTAAAAAAACAACTTCCCATCAATGAGACAAGGATTCAGCATTTTTAAGGTCTCTGTAGAAATTTTAGAAGCCAGCAATAGGTCCACTTAGCTGCACAAGCTTGAGCAGGACCCCGTGATCTCAGTTCCAAGGGCAAACCCCACACGGAGGCTGAGATGCCCGGCGTCTGCAAACCCATCCAGGCGCTCTGCCCTGACCCCACTAAATCTGCCTCGCCGCACCTCTCCAGGCAAAGAGCAGCCAACGAGGAGGCTTGGCACTTGGTAAGAAAGCAACTCCACGGCTGGCAAGTCCCTCGCCTTCCAGAGGTGGCCACTGCAGCCACACAGGGGCAGACTCGTCGACGCGAGCGCAGCTCCCAAGGGCAGGGCTGGTGCTCGAGCCCCTGTGGACCCCAGGGCTTGGCCCCGCTCCTTGGGCCCCGCTGTCTCGAGCTGCCATCGCTCCCACCAAATGAGCCATCCCAGAAGCGGAACATGCTGGCAATCTCTTGCTGCAGTTATTATGGGCACTAAGTGGGGGGACATGGGTATCTGCTCCGCTCAAGCCTTTCTAAACAAAACCGGCAGATTCTGTCTGCTTGGAAGGCTGCAGGCGGCTCAGGTTACGCAGCTGTGACTAAGCCTTCTTGAGCAGAGTGGCCAGGGACACAGACGCTCCTCTGCACCACAAACGTGCCTCTGCCTGTGACGTTCCAGCCCGTGTGAGGAGACACACATCTGTCATCTCAACTCCCTGCCTAGAAAAGAAGTGGTCTTTTCCACACAACTGGAAATCGACGTCTGGTGGATGGAATAAGTGAGATAGAATGTCAAAACGGTTACGGTGTTTGGCCTTTTTCTTTAGCTGTAAGGTGGCCTGAGGTCTTTCCAAGGGCGGCCTGCTAGCCTCTAACCACAGCCCTGCGCTGGCTGCCCAAGCGTTTGCTTCACGGCTCTCGGCTCAGGAAGCCCTGCGTAGCCTCTCTTAGCAGCCGGGCCACGCTGGGTCTCGGCCTCCAAGGCAGGGTCCTGCAACCCACAGGCACGCCCCCCAGCTCTTAATCCGAGGGCGTGCACGCAGGAGGCAGGAAGGCCAGTCACTCGAACTGCACAGAGCAGAGCACAGGCCTAAGCCACACCGAGCTGGGTTTCAAGCTAGCCTCAAGGCTGTCCATCTTGATTTCCCCTTCCAGTTTCTTCTCATCCACAACGTGGCCCATGCAGGTACAGGACGGAAGAAAACAGGTCTATGGGGCACATCGGTTAGACATCCCATGGCTGCAGAGAGGAACCAGAGAAGTGGAGGCCACAGCCACCCCCCACGCCCGTGGTCGGGCAAGGGGAACCCCCGCACTGCACTTCTCTGGGGGCGCAGCTCTCTGACCTCCCGCAACAGCCCAGTACAGAAGAGCCCAGGCCAGGAGTCCGCGTAGACCGGGTGCGGCCTGGCTCTTCTAGGGCATGTGACCTTGGTCCGGGCCCTGCACTTCTCGGGTCCACTTCCTTCCCCAATAAATACCTAGGGCCACTTTGAGCCCTAAAATCCTATGAGCTCTTGCACCCCCTCAAGTTGAGAACTTTAAACCAGTGGCCAGGTTGATACCCCAATCAACAGACAACAGCCTCTCGACAGATGCACAAACCCAAAAGCGAAATAACTGCCCTAAGGAGGGATGATGTAAGACCCAAACCAGAACATAAACCACTCTGATCCAAGAAAAAGCCTGAGTGCCGGAACAATCTCCTATGTCAATACTGACATCAAAAACCGTGCTAAGCCAAATATACAGAAAAGAAACAGGGCTCATTTGATAAGCGACTTCGCACTCAGAAGTCAACCGATCGCCTGGGGCCTAGGATCAGAGCAGCTCGGAGATCATCCGGATCACCTGATTCGTTGGACAGACAATCAAGGTCCAGAGTGGGCAGCCGAGGTGGACGAGGCCACAGAGGCAAGGCAGGGCTGGGGACCCGCACGGCCTGCGCCTGCCTGGGTCTGGCACAGCCAGCACTAAGCACGGGCGGCCAGTGTATGAGGTCAAGCGGTGTTCCCCCTGCGCGCGGCTCTCCTCACTGGCTCACGACTAAGCGACTCCCAGCTCATGGACACTTCCTGGAATGCGACCAAATATTTAAAATTCCACTTTTAATTTCCCAGAAGCCAGAGTGGAATTTCTCAGCCTTTTCCACGCAAGCTAACAACGTTCCCAACTGAGGGAACCGCAAGGCAAAGATGTCACCTCCAGAAACCTGAAGTCTGTCCCCTGGTGCCAGAGGAGCAACCCAGGGGCCGCTTCCGTTTACATCAGTCACCAGACCCATCCGTGTCACTGCGCTGGGGCCTAGGGAACGGGGTTCGGGCAACGCTGATCCCGCTTCCGGCCGCACAACCCTAAGACCAGACGGCCCGTTTCGGGGAGGATTCAGAATTGCAGCGGCCAAAGGCGTAACGGGGGGTGGGGGTGGGGGTGGGGGTGGGGGTCACACGCGCGCGCGCAGAGAACGGACGCCCGGAGCGAGAGGTGGGTGTGGAGCGGGCACCGAGGCCTGGCCGGAGGTCCGGGGCCGGTCAGGCTGCCAGGTGCGGCCGGCTGGAGCGGCGGGTCAGGAGCCCGGGGGGGGGGGGGGGCGGGGTCCCCCGGGCGGGAAGGGGTCCCCGGGGCGGGGCGGGGCCCCCCGGCGGCCCGGCCCGGCCCACGCACCTCCTCGGCCTGCTTGCGCAGCGCCTTCTCCCGCTCGTACTGGGTGAGCAGCTGCTCGTTGTCCTCGCGCAGCAGCTCCAGCTCCACCTCGTGCTCCTGGTTCTCGCTGAGCACCGAGTCCAGGTTCTCCAGCACGTTCACCACGAGCGGCATGAGCTCCTTGACCACCTCCTCGTCGTAGCAGTGGATGAGGCGCTCGAACTCGCGGTAGATGGAGCCGGCCAGGCCCGACACCCGCTCCGACATGACCGAGCCGGAGCAGTAGTCGTCCTGGTACACCACCACGCCGCCGCCCTCGTCCATCTGGATCTCCATCATCGCGGCCGCCGCCGCCGCCAGCGCGGCCCGCTGTCCGCCGGCGCGCCCGCCCGCCCCGGCTGCCCGTAGTCCGCAGGCCGCCGCCCGTCGCCGCCGCCGCCGCCGCCGCCGCTGTCGCCTCAGGGCTCGGGCGCCGCCGCCGCCGCTGCTGATGCTGCTGCTGCCGCCGCTGCCCAGGCTGCGCCCGTCAGTCAGCGGCCGGAAGTCCTGCTGCCCGGAAGTCCCGCCCGAGCCCCGCGCCGCGGCGCCACTAGGGGTCGCGGGGCCCGTGACGTAAGGCGTCCCGCCCCCTGGACGGAAGCTCGGTCCAGCGGGGCAGGGAGCGCTTCCGTCTGGCTTGTCACAGACGCTGCCCGCGAACGCACGTCACCCTCAGCGGGTTCCCGAAGCTCCCACGACACCGGCCCGACTTTAAGTGTGACCTCGCCCTGTCGCAGGAGCATCTGTACACGGTCGCTGCGTCGTACCGGCCGCGGCGCAGAGCTGTCTGCCCCGGAGCTCCGCGCGCGTGCGCGCGTCCACGCACTTGTGCCCGGGTCCCAGCGAAGTGACGCTGCCCGTCTCGTCCCCAAGTCCCCGAATAAGCTCTTTCAGCCGGGCTGCTGGGCTGTCCTGCGTTGTGTGTAACTTCCTCAGACTCCCCGGCTTCGCGCTAGCTGTGTGTAATCACCCACTGGGTTAATTTCAGGGGTTGTCCTTTACATTTGTCCTACTTGATCCCACATTCTGTGTGTCGGCAGGCTCTTATTTCCTCCACTTCCAGCCGCTTGTATGGAATCTCTTTAGTAAGCTTTTTTTTTTTTTTTTTTTTTAATCCTAATCACAGTATCTACCGTCTTTGCTGATCTGACGCTGCGGTCTGTTCTGGTTGACTCTCGCTCGGGCTGCTCCTCCCTTCCCTTCCGAGCTAGGATCCCTTGGATCTTTGTCTGTGGAGACACGTTGAAGGCTGAATTTAGAGTTGCTCCATAGGGATCTGCATTTGCTTTCACTGGCATCTGAGGACACCATCAACCCACAACTCACACTTTCAGCTTGAGGGCCACACAGGTAGTAGGGATTCTGATTAAACAGCCGTCAAACTTGACATAGCTGAACGCGAACAGACATGCTCTCATCCCATCCCTGCCTTTTACCTAGTGAAATGCTTCAAGGTCAGTTCATCCTAACCTGATTGATTGCACCAAATCAATGAACTCTCCTGCAGATGATGATGTCCTGAATACTACTGCACAGATTTTCCCCTTGCAACCTAATTTTCTGTATGGATGCTCACCCACCCCATTAGGAGCTAAACTAAGGTTTCTGTCTCAGATCTAGATTATTTGGCTTTTTAAAAAACATTTACTAATTTCTGAGAGACAGAACATGAGCAGGGGAGGGGCAGAGAGAGAGAGGGAGACACAGAATCCAAAGCTGTCAGCACAGAGCCCGACACGGGGCTTAAGCTCATGAACCATGAGATCATGACCTGGGCTGAAGTCAGACGCTTGACCAACTGAGCCACCCAGGTGCCTCCAGATTATCTGGATTTTCATGCCAGCTAGCTAAGTGACTCAGTCATCCCAAGTTTCATTTCCAAACTGAGCCTAAAAATATTACCAACCTCTTAGGAAAGTTATAAACATTAATAAGCTAATCCACTAAAGGGGCTTAGTACATTTCTAGCAATATAGTAAGGGTGCAATAGTGAATTGTTAGGTTTATTCTCAAGATGAGTCAGGACAAACAGGTATGTGGAATATTTCTTGGTGAGCAAGTTAACAAAAAAAGCTTAGGAGTGTTTTGGGGAACGTTTGACTTCTGCCTTAGGCCTTTTTTCGGATACGTGACCCCTTTGAACCCTTGAAGTACCAAATACATAGTAGGGCAGCCCCCACTGAGAGGCCAATTGGCCACCAACGTTATTGTTGTTTTTTATTAGTAACATAATTGGGCAGATTTACTTGAAATTGGCTAAGACAAAACGAAGTTTTAGCAAGATGATCCGCTGGGTAATTCCTGATGCTCACTTTAGGATGAAACTCATGTACTTGGGCGACCTAAGCTAGACTTCCTTTCAAATTTGTAAGCTGTAATTTGGGATACCAATTTTTTCCCTCAGCACAGGATCCTAAAATGTAAGGTGAGTACATGGGTTTTCAAAAGTTCTGCTTCAGCCTGGCTCTGGCGCAATGGATGGCATCCTGGGCTTCCAGGAGCGCGTTTGTCATGATGGGCGCCGGGCGATGTATCCAAGTGTTGAATCCCTATACTGTACACTTGAAACTAATAGTACACTGCATGTTAACTAACTGGAATTTAACTAAAAACTTTAAGAAGTTACACTTTAATTTGCTAGAAAATCACCTAGGACCCTGTAATGTCCCCCTCAATTCTTCCTATGCTGAATTTTGATGGCACTTCGTCGTCAAACATTTCACTCGTGATCTTCAAGAATGCTAAGGATTAAGGATATAACAAGAAATGACCTGGATAACAAAAGAGGAATATACATTCTTGCAATGTTTGAAAAATAATAGAACAAGTTACGTTCCGTCAAAAGAACCAGTACATTTTTTTAAAACATTTATTTTTTTTTGAGAGAGAGCGAGCATGAGCAGGGGAGGGCAGAGAGGGAGGGAGACACAGAAACTGAAGCAGGCTTCAGGCTCCGAACTGTCAGCCCCGAGCCGGACGCGGGGCTCGAACTCATGAACTGCAAGATCATGACCTGAGGCGATGTCGGCCGCTTAACCGACTGAGCCACCCAGGCACCCCGAGCCAATACATTTCTGAAGAAAGCAGACATGTTTGCTGGTCGATCCCTCACCGTAACACACGTGGAGTTACCTTGGTCCTTTCAGATGTGGCCAGTGCCCAGCCCCCGGAGCCAAATGGGTTAGCTCTCCAGGAGCGAGCTGGCCTGCGGCTGGAGCCGCTGCCACCAACAGTGTAATGTGAGCAGCGCAGAGCGCACGTCTTGGGACATGCTCTGCACTCAAACGCGTTTTCAGATGAGCAAACGAAGACGCTGTCAGGTGGTGTCTGTCAGGTTTCTTTCTGCTGTGCTCTTCTGGTGCTGGCTCTGGTCCAGCAGGGAGACTGGTGGGCAGCCCCCCGGGGCGGCCGGTGGAGGGGCTCGAGCAGGTGGCCTGAGGGGTTGCATCACCCTAGATCCACGTGATGCATATAGATATTGTTTGCTTTCAGGACATATGAAAATAACTAACATATAAGAGGGAAAGAGTGAATCTGTGCTTTCTTTACAGGACTTTAATCTAGGGGCGAACTAAAAGCTCAGCACCTCATCTACTCATTACCAAGATGTTACTCGAGTTGTAAAGCGCACTCAAGAGGCAAGTTCAATGCCATCATTTCTTTAAGAAAACAAATGGTTAGAAGAAAAAAAGAATCATTACCTGTAACTTACAGAAACGCAAAAGAACACTGGCATATTCTTGTTCATTATATTCAGTTAGGTCTTTGGCTTCCAAATTTAAAAAGTGTAAGTCCATGACCTTTGAGAAGATTAATGTGGGCATCCTCTGGCTAACTGGGGGGGGGGAGGGCAAACCCTTTCAGCAAAGAACGCGTGTTAAGGGAAGGAGCAGGGTCCAGGCGCATTGGGGAGTGGATGCTGAGGAGCACATGTGAACATGCACACAAAGGAGCGACAAAGACTTCGAGTACATGACTGCGAGTTTAATTCAACGCGTATACCCAATCCTGCTTCGTAACAAGATGCCCCTATCAAAACTACATTGTGATGTGAGTACAGACTTCTTGTTTTTGATACAGCTCTAGAAAAAAGTTGGCACCAAATGCACATAAAAAAAGTTTTAAGGCTTAATAAAAATGCAGACTAGTAACTTCTCAATGCACCTTGGAGGCTGAACGCAGGATGCTGAGTTAATGAATCTTCCAAATACAGGCAGTCATCAGTGTACAGAGCATTTTCCAAATACAAATGGCCACCCCATTGGCTCACAGGAGCAGAAAGGCCTCTCCTGCTCCTCCCAGCGACCAGACCACCAGGCACTCTAAACCCATTCCTGCGGCCCCAGGGAGGGAAGTAAGGCAGGGCATCTGTCCCCACGACGCAGAGGCTCTTGTACCATTCCGGTGTGCCTCCATTCCCCCCTTTCCTCCCCCATCTGCACCGGAGATGCCTGCTGGGGGACAGAAGTAGAGAGCTCCTCATTGCTTCCCCTAGCTGGGGGGGGGGGGGGCAGCGAGAGCAGAGAGCAGGGGTAAAGCCACAGGGGCCAGCACTACAATATGAGGGCTCCTGGCAACCCACTTTGGAATTCATGAATCTCTTTCTTGCATGTTAAGAAGCACAACAAGACATAGTCATAAATGGTAGTTCATTTGAACCATGAGAACACTGCGTTAAGTTAAGCAAGTTAATGTGTTTGGGCCTAAACCCTAACCACCATTTATGACATTTTTTAATGGAGGGGGGAAATGCTCTGAATTCCCAACAACTTTCCTATAAATAGCCATTTGAAGGGTGGAGACAGGAAGTACTTGAGAGTTGCACGGAATGAGTTTCTCGGCTCCAGAGCGAACAGGGCAGCTGAAAGGGGGAACACGGTCTTTGGTTGACAAAGCCACGTGCGCCAGGTGTAAGCGGCGGAGCTCGGCAGGTGGCTCCTGAGGCACTTCGGTGTCTAGGCCACGGTGGGTGCGACTGAACCCAGCGTTGTTGCCTTTCTGCATCGTGATAACAATGCAGGTATTTTTAGCACATGGCATTGGCTTTGTAGGCACTCGTACTGATAGGTACCCCCAACCCGAACCTGTCCCGTGAGCTGTTGGTCCAACGTGAGCGAGCGAAGAACTGAGAATGTAGCCCTGTAGGGGCAAGTGGGAGAAACTTTCGCCTGACAGATCAGAGCGACAGGACTCTGGCCAGCCCGTTATCTCAGCTGGCAAGTGGCATGGAATTGGCCAGTTGAGACTTTACACTATCAAACTACTTCATCTTCTGGCCCAAGGTCTCTGGGCCTCTTCTGGAAACTGGATATGGTCAGAGGTTCTGCAAAGCTTTCTAAAGAGCAGGTAAGCAAACCTTGCTTCCTCTTTGCTGTACCTGAGCAACTTTTTCCTAGAAAGGTGTCACAAGCAGATCAGAGTCTACACTGACTTATGTAAAGCTGGGATTTTATATTAGCTCTCGAGATGCCATTAAAGATTCAAACCTAAGAACCCCAAGGTTCAGGAGCATTGCTTCCTCCCACCGCCAACAGGAATAAAGATGTGTGAAGGATGTAAGTAACCCCGCCGTCTAGATGCATGTGGACAGGCTTAAAGCTGCAGAAGTCAGGGGGCCTTGCCAGCAGGAAGAACTGACTTGAGAAGGGGTCTGTCCGCATGGCTGGTGATGAGCGCGGACCTAGAACGAAGGCCGCGGAGGAAAAGAAGGGACCATTCACAGTGAAACCAGCCTGCGCACGAAAGATCTTGCCAAGCACCTGGATGGCAGAAACAGAGCACCTCAAAATCCTGCCATAAAAGCACGAGACTGATAACGACTTTTTGGTTTCGGATGACAGCTGCCGAGCACAAGCAACCGGCGTGTGTCGGGAAACGTGCAGGGCCACACGCTGGGGCTGACGGCCAAGCAGGCACTGGGGGACGGAACCGTCCTGCGGTCAACGGGGTGAGGATCTGAGAGGCCAGCCGGCCAGAGACACCCCTCCTCCGTGTCCGCCAGTAGTGTTTTGCCTTACGCCTTGCCCCTCTCTCCCACAGCAACACCCATGTGGTTTTTTATTTTCTTGCCAAGGCTATAAATTTAAACTCTGCTACTGTGTTAGTGATCCCCGGACTCCGGTCGGCCAGCAGAGAGCCGGTGCGGTGAGGCTGTGGGCGACCCTGTGCCACCAGGCCTCACCGTGGCCCGGCCCCACTGGCCCCCGCGCCCCTCACAGAGTCCCGTCACATCTGCAGTTACAAGCGAGTCCCATTTTCTACCCACCAAGACAGGTCTCCCGGCAGTCTGGAGGGTGAGGTCCCCCACGGCTCTGGGATGGCCACGGTGCCTGAGCTGCGGCTTCAGATACACAACAGACCCTCTCCCCACCCGGCTCCTTTGGGCTAAAAGAAACTATAGTGTTTGAAATGCTATTTCTCCGGTTTTGTCTGGCTACTGGGGAAGCAGCAGCCCTCTTAGTAGAAGGAGATACTGGATTTGCCTCCGGGCGGGTTCAGGACTTTGTTGTGAGAACGAGGGCGCGGGCCCAACCTGGGCTCGTGGCTGTCAGCCGTGGGCACGGGCACTGGCTGCTGGGTGCGGCCTGCATCTCCAGGGCCGCCCTTCTGCCCCAGCTCTTCTCCCGGCGCGGTGCTCGCTGCGGCTGGGGGACAAAGTCAGCATGCCATCCCGTTAGAGGCGGCCCAGTAAACAACCAGGTGAGCTCCACGCACAGAAAGCCTGGGCACAGACCAGCCGGCAAGAAGTGCGCCCCGTAGCGAGCACACAGCCAGGCTTCGAACCTGTCCCAAGGAGACTTGCTGCTTAGCAGAGGCCTTCAGGGACCAGGGCGTCCTGCCATCAACTCTTCGATCAATTCCTAAATAAGGTAACTATTTCTTTACGCTGCTCTTTGGACCCCCTTCCCCTTTCTTCCACCACAAGAACAAATAACAAACTTTCTCAACTTGAGCATGAGGAGGAAGACAGGGATCCGCAGGGGAACAAGGCTTATGGACACTCTGACTCAGCCTTCTGCTGACCCACTGCAGTCAGCGGGGAGGGCGAGGCACGGCTCAGAGCCTGGCACTCCGCCTGCCAGCGGGCAGCTCTCCCCACCACCGCGCCACACGCAGGCCTCACGGTCCCCCTCCTCGCCCCCCGTCCTGCTCTCCCCTGTGCCCTTCTCTTCTGCCTCACTGCTGCCTGCGCTACTCCTGGTCACATGCTCACTAAAGGCTTCAGGTCCCTGCTCTTCACTACATGAGATCAGCTTCTAGAAGGCACCCCCCCACCCCCGGTCTTAGACCCAGGCTGACCACCAATGACAAGTGAAAGGCCCATGGCGACCAGTTGGGAAGGTTTCCCCCGATATAACTGAGCTCACTTCCCGGGCTTTCTTCAAATACTACGTATCCTCTTAGCAACGAACATGACCTTGCCTGTTTTGGTCAGCGGGCTGAAGGGACATGGGATATTCCCCTCATCCCCGGGGAGCGCCAGCAGCTCCCCTGGGGTGAGAGGGCTTAGGGGAAGGGCGGGAAGCAGCTCACCTCTAGGTGCCGATTTTGGGTCTTCTCCTTCACACAAGAACACGTGGTCCTGCAACACGGCAAAACCCAGGTCAGTACATGATTCGCAAACATTTTACCCACCTTCACAGGCATGAGGAAATTCAGGGTACAGATGGGTTTACTCATTCTTAACTTTTCAAAATGTTTTCACTGTGGAGAATTTTAACACCGGACAGTGACACGAACCCCCATGTAACCTGCTGCAGCGACAGTGACGTTAGCTCACTGCCGTCCGGAGTTCAGCACACACTTCCAACCACAATCCCTCCACCCTTTGTGGGATTATTTGAAAGCAAATCCCAGATATTTCAGGGATTAACGACAAACATTCCAATTAAGTGGCTCTTCAAAACAGCATTTGAAAAAACCCACAACCACAATAACACTTTCACAACTGCAAAACTTAAATGACTCCTTACACGCCTAACACTGAGTCAAGTATTAAAACGTTAGCGTAGCCTTTCACGGTTCAACCATGTTGTCGCGTGTATCCTTACTCGTTTTCACGGCCAAGTAGCATCCGGTGACGTGTACAGCACATTCTGTGTGTCCATTCAGCCACTGCCGGACGCTGGTGGTTCCCACCTTTTGGCTACTGTGAGCAATGCTGTTAGAACAGCTGTACAAGTTGCTTGAGCTCCTGTTCTCAGAACTGGGGGTGTACACATACCGAAGAGTGAAATTACTGGATCACATGGTAAATTCTGGGCTATTTCAGAACATGCCCAGCTGCTGTCGTCCGCGTGTGCTCCACATCCTCACCAACATTCGTCATGTTCCAGTTTTTGTGACAATATCCCTCGAATGGGTGTGAAGTGATGTTTCATTGTGGTTCTGATTTGCATTTACCCCTAACATCTAAGAACGTTGAGCACCTTTTTTCTCCCCCAATTTATTTTGAGAGAGCGCTCATGTGCGAGTGCAAGCGGGGAAGGGGCAGAGAGAGGGAGGGAGAGAGAATCCCAAGCAGGATCTGTGCTAGCGCACAGACTAACGTGGGCCTTGATACCACAAACATGAGACCATGACCTGAGCCGAAGTCAAGAGCCACCAGGGCGCCCCTGTTGAGCATCTTTCATATGCTTATTTGTATGTCTTCCTTGGGGGAAACGGCAAGTCCTTCGCCCATTTTTGCATCAGATTGTCTTTTTGTTGCTGAGCTTTGGGACTTCTTTATATATTCCTGAGAGTAAATCGTTATCTGATAATAGGATTTGCAAACGATCTCTCCGGCTCTGTGGATTGTCTTTTCATTCTCCTAATAGTGTCTTTTGATGCACTTAAGTTTAAAAAAATTGTTTTAGATATTTTAAAGTAATCTCTGTACCCAGAGTGAGGCCTGAACTCATGACCCTGAAATCAAGAGTCACACATTCTACCGACTGAGCCAGCCAGGCGCCCCTGAAGTTTTAAATTTTAATGAAATCCAATGTATTTATTTTAAATGTTGTTGCCCGTGCTCTGGTGTCATGTTTATGAAACCACTGACAAAACCACACCAAGACTGTGCATCGGGTGTCCGGCCAGCTCGGTCTGAGGAGCATGCGGCTCTTGGGGGTCGCAGTCATGAATTCAAGCCCCACGATGGGTGCAGATGACTTAAAAATAAAATCTTAACAAAACAAAACAAAACAAAACAGAAAAAGACTGTGAAGAAGTGTCCCTAGATTTCTTTCTATGAATCTTACCGCTTTAACCCTTAAATTGAGATCTTTGATCCATTTTGATTTTAGTCCATTTCTATATGCGGTGTGAGCTAGGAGTCTACCTCCACTCTGCCACATGCACATCCAGCTGCCCTGGCAGAAGTGACTGTCCTCCCCCCATCGAAGGATCCAGGCGCCCTTGTGAGAGTTGAACCCCAGACGTGACGCTCTATTTCTCAGCTCTGCGTGTCTCTCTGCGGCTTCTATGTCCTTATGTCAGCACCCCACTGTTTGGACAAACGCAAGTGCGTACTGAGTTCTGAGACTGGGGAGTGAGAGTCCTCCAACTTTGTTCTTTGTCAAGCTGTCTGGCTATTCAGCGTCCCTTGAGATTCCTATGAATTTTAGGATGGGTCTTTCCTTTTTGTTCAAAAAAAAAAAAAAAAAAAAAAGGTAAAACCAAACCAAACAATATGGTTGGGACTTTGATAGGAACTGTATTCTTTTATTTTTTAATGTTTATTTATTTCTTTGGGGGGGAAGGACACAGAGAGAGAGGGAGTGAAAGAATCCAAGCGGGATCCGCACTGTCAGCGAGGAGGCTGGCACGGGGCTTGAACTCCAGAACCGTGAGATCATGACGTGAACCGAAATTAAGGGTCAGATGTCCCAGGATTGTCATCTTCAGTCTCTTTAATCATCAGGATTACTGACCGGCCTCTAGTGACTGCTGTGTATTTTGCATTACTTCTATTCTGCATTACTCTCACTGACTCCCTGTGGTGTCAATTACCATGAGGTTTGGTCTCATTCGGGCTCGATTTTTTTTACAAGAATTCAAGGGTGGTCTATGGTGTTCTTTGGTCTAGCAAAAGGAAAGGCCCGTCGTCTCCGGTGTCTCGTTTTGTGACGTTAGCCACTGATGCGCATCGCCGAGATCCACAATTTCATTACAAGTTGGCAAAATGGTGATATTTGAATTCTGATTCCTTCTTCATTCTTGGTCGAGGACTCCTACACCGGAAACCTCCCTCCAGAGCAGCCACCCCAAGGCGCGGCTCATGTGGAAATGCCGGCAGCTGCTACCTTCCGTCCTCTGGCATTCTCCGAGCAACAAATTAGACTCTGACAAGGATGAGGAGGAGCCCCCGAATTCTCAGGACCGGTTGAAGTTTAATCCAATGCGGCTGCCGTGCTCCTAGTGAACACTAGCGACTGCAGGGAAGCGCGGCTGCCCATCGGTGCACGGGGACCAGCCTCCCCAGGCTACAGTCATCACGAGGCTGCCCGTCTCCCATGACTCAGGGGAGATGGGAAACCCCAAGACTCGTGACCACACTCAGGAAAACCAACGTCGGCCGGCGTGCCTCTTCCTCATCCCACACACCTGCCTCGCAGCCTTTCTGTTTTTCTGACTTTCACGTGCCACCCGAACGTAGCCCATACCTTGGGTTTGTTTGGATGTGCCGAAGGTGACATAGCGGCAACCGGGGACCCAAAAATATCACTGGTCTTTCCGCCAGGTGGGTTCAGACGCTGTCGTGTCTGCACAGGCGTGGATTCGTCAAAGATACCGCTTCCTTTGCCCCCTGTAGAAACAATCACACAGCAGTGAGCGCACCCACATCATCCATGTGGTCCCACCCTCCACGTTCGTTACTTCAGAGACCTCCCCTCCTAGGGGCACCCCGATGCCAGTTCCTAGTTCAGGCCAACAAGGGTGGGGGGATCGGATCCCCAAAGAACGATGTCAAATCCAATCCCTTTATTGGGGGCCTGCTGGGACCTTCATTTCTGGAAGCTGAACTGGGCTGGCAATAAGATGGCATAAAATACCATTTCCCGTCTAGAATTTCCTTAACTTTGAACTTGTCATGTTATCTGTTGAACAATCTTCCTCATTAAACCCAGGAGAAGTTCTTCATGTTAAAAGCAAATGGCTGTCACGTTTTTAGGTCAGACAGACAGAAATGAATTTAACAACATGTCATATTCAAGGCAAACCTGTAATCTGGAAAATAACACGCATCAGTCATTCTTCTGACCTCATTCTGGCTGGCACTCCCAGTGACTACTGGGGAGGTCAGCAAATCACAGACACGTAACACCCTGCAGCGCAGGTACGTGACCTGATGAGCCATGATGAAGACATGCATCTAATGCCTAACTTCTCACAAGCTGAAGACTCTGGCCAGACACCAAAGTCTACGCCCAAGAGCCTCCGTGAAGCACAGAGACGCTGCCACACGGTGCCAGCTGGCCGGCTCTCCTCTCGGCAGATGCCAGCTCCTCTCTGCAGGGAGCTGTGCGGATGGGGTTGGGGGGTGCGTCACAGACACGGCCCTCGTGCACCAGGGACTTACAATCTCACGAGCGGAAAGCAGACGCATTCCGCTAGGTAGCTAGATGCCCACATACAAATTACTTGGCCTTTCTGTGCCCGCCAATCCTCAACGGCAGAATGAAAGGGCCTTGCTCACAGCGCTGTGAGCAGATTCAATGCCTCACTGGAGCTCAGACATCACGTGCTAATTAGAATGATGCCAGGACACAACCGCTCGGTGAGGAGTCACTGTATTGTCTACGCACCGGTAACGGAACATCCCTGGATGCATGTGCCGCTCGGCGACAATCTATACAGCGTATCCTCCCTTGCATGTGAACAAACAAAGCGGTTACTCCACGCCCCCCCCACCCCACCATGGGGGCTGCGTGCACACAGGACACGGGATGGACAGGGTGCAGGGCTCACGACTGCTTATCATGGCATGTTTCATAGCGCTGAGCTTTGCTCTCTGTTTTCACGAAACCATGTGGGGAGCAGTCCCAGATTGGCTCCAGCAACGCGCAGGAATGTCCTGTACGGACGGCTCCCCGCGGGCTCCCCGGGGACGGTCTCCACCGCCAGAGTGGATGGTGACCCAGCGCGGCTGCCGGGATGCCAGTCTCCCAGGGCAGGGAACGCACGCCGGGCCGGGGAAGCCAGCGCAGTGCTGGGCCGAGGGGGGCGCCCCTGCACAGCCCCTTGCCAACTGAGCCTGGAGGAGGCGACACGTAACGAGAGGACCGACCCAGGGTGGCTGGTGGGACGAGAGACTCCATGCAAGCCGAAGGGCCGAGCGGTGCCCAACAGATGGGCCCTCAGTGAGCCCCAGATGCTGCCGGGTTGTGGTCAGGAAAATGTCTCCGCCACAAAGTGGAGAAAACCGTTGCAGATGGTCATCCCGTACCGTGTGGTTTCTGGTTATGCTACAAAGGCGTCATTAAATTCCTCTAAAAGTGTGCATTCAGCTTTTTAAAAGAACAGAACATAAAAGGAAGTCGCTTTGGGGGCCCCTGGTTGAGCATCCAGCTTCAGCTCAGATCCTAACGTAGCAGTTCGTGAGTTCGAGCCCCGTGTCAGGCTCTGTGCTGACAGCACGGAGCCTGCTTCAGATCTGCTGTCTCCCTCTCTCTCTGCCCCTCTGCCACTCATGCTCTCTCAAAAAAACCCAAATAAATAAAACAGTAAACAAAAGGTTTTTTCTCTAATGATCCGTGTCTTTCGCCAAAAACTTCAAATTGACTTTTTCTTTTTGAGAGAGCTAGTGCATGCGTGCAAGGGGGGGAAGGGCAGCGAGAGAGAGGGAGACAGGATCCTAGGCAGGCTCCACGCCCAGCGCAGAGCCCAAAGCGGGGCTTAGTCTCACAACCGTGAGATCGTGACCTGAGCTGAACGCTTAACCGACTGAGCCACCCAGGCGCTCCCCCAGATTTTTTAAAATTATAAAATGTAGCTGGAAGAGTACTAAGACGTAATTCTCACCAATAACAAGAAAGCAAACACCCAGGTAACTGCCACCTGGCGCGCACAGCACGACCCGCTCCCAGGACGCCGCGTGCCCCCCCCACCCCCGCCCAGTTCACCACACGCCTGAGTTTTCTGGAGGCCACAAGCTTGGTGCCGCTGCTGTGTTCTTACTGTGTGCACGTCCCGCCCTACACGACACGTCCTGTGCCTGCACTTTATCAGGAGGGGTGAGCCTGCACGTCTGTCAGTCATAATCTCACCCGGGAGTGAATTCCTACTCAGCCTGGAAGAAGGAAAAGGTACTCGGTTCACTCACAACCGAAGAAAGATAAACTCAAGGTACGCTTTTTCAAGAATCAAAGTGCCAAAGACAGACGTGGTGCCGGCAGAGCGGGGAGCCCGTGTGGCACACGGGGTGGCGGACGCTGGGGGCAATTCCGAACTGATCCCGCAGTTCCATTTCTAGACACTTATCACAACGGCTTTCCCACGTGGGAAGTTGAGAGCATGAGCCCTGGAGCCCCGCAAACGGCGATCCGAGGGCTAGCTCCGCCTCTAGGTGTGAGGTCCGGGTGCGGCAGTGAGCCTCCCGAGCCTCTGTTTCCCTGTGAAGCCTCCCACCCCCGTCCTAGGGGTGTAGAGGCAGCCAACGAATACACACAAGCACTGACCACAGTCCCTGGAAATTCTCAGCCCCGTTGTTAGAACAGAAGGACAAGGGGCGCCTGGGGGGCTCAGTCGGTTGAGCGTCCGGCTTCGGCACAGGTCATGATCTCAAGGTTCGTGGGTTCGAGCCCCGCGTCGGGCTCTGTGCTGACAGCTCAGAGCCTGGAGCTGCTTCAGATTCAGTGTCTCCCTCTCTCTCTGTCCCTCCCCTGCTCACGCTCTGTCTCTCTCTCTCAAAAAACAAACAAACAAAAAAGAACAGGAAGACAAGCCGCCCGAGACGTGGGCCAGGCGGCTAGCAGGGCCCGCGCGTGAAGGGGCAGTGAGCGCCGGGCCCGACACCCCCGGGGACCCTCGGTGACGGTGACGATCGCGCTAAGTCGCACGCTCTGCCCAGACACGTGGGCAGTGCGGGCCAGGCTGGCACGCTCCCGCGGGGCCACACGGCTGGTTTCCAAAGAGCACCTGGCAGGACAGAAAACCGGCCCCAGACAACAGGGGCACGAGAGGCAGGGAGCCAGCCCGGGGAGTGAGGTCCAGCGGCCGTCGCCACACCTTGTGCCTGCACGCCACACAGAGGCTTGCGCTCTCTGGCCAAGAGGGGCCCAGGCGGCCCGCTGGGGAGCCCCAGGCCTCGGAGGGTCTGCAGAGCAGCCCCGCCTTACTTTCCAGGAGACCGGCACCCCAGGGGCAGCTCAGACACACCGCGCGCCGGCAGCCAGTCGCAGGTACAAGAGGGACATCCAGTACGTCTTCCGCGACCACTGCCCCGTGCAGGGCTGACCGCTGACCGCCCCGGGAAGCCGGGTACGACCCCGCTGCTTCTGCGGCCCCAGCCGCAACTACCCTCGGCCCTCCCTCCCCGCCAGAGACCAACCAACCACAGACCCAGCTGCTCCTCTCGGGTTTGGTCAGGACACACGTGCAGCAGGGGGGCAGCAGGGCGGGGGCGGGTCTAGCCTTGCTTCCGCTGCGCCTGTCATCTGCCTACAACCCTGACCCCCGTGTCTGGCCGCTCACGTCTTTATGGATGGAGCAAACCCCGCTGTCCCCGGAGGACACAGGTAACCATCACTGCGGCCACTCAGCTGCACAGTCCGTCAGCCAAAAAGCATTTCCTAAGACCTCCTGGCCGCGAGCACTGGAAGGGGGGCAGGCAGCACGGACTTATATGGACCGAGTCATCCTTTTTAGAGCTTCCATCCCACTGACAATCTGATTAAAATATTCTCCCTAGGGGCGCCTGGTGGCTCAGGTCATGATCTCACGGTTCATGAGTTCAAGCCCTGCATCAGGCTCTGCACGGACAGTGAGGAGCCTGCTTGGGATTCTCTCTCTGCCCCTCCCCTACTTGCGCGCATCCTTGCGCGCTCTCTCTCCCAAAAATAAAAAAATACCTACCTATCTGTTATATAAATGTTCTCCCTGCAAAAAAAGTCTAAAACGTAAAACTTGCACATGATTTCTGCAATCACAAGGGGCCCTTCGAACGACTGGGAGAGCCTCCCCGGTGGGCCCCAGAACCCCTCATCTCCTTTGAATCCTCAGCGCCTGGCCTCAGTCAGGGTCTGTGGACAGAGAAAGGAGGATTCAAGAATGACTGAGCCACCTTTAGACAGAAAGCAGAGGTCAGGACGAAACTGTCTTTGCATTCTGGAACTCTGACAGCAAGGGACAGGCAACCTGTACCAGAAAGCACGTGAAAGGGCCAATGCAGAGAAATAAAACGTGTTATCGAAAGAGCAGCACAGAACAGCACAGAACAGGCAGGGGCCGAAGACTAACGGCTCCCGAAGGCCCTACCTGGGGGATTGGTCCTCTTCGGTAGGTTCTGAGGCTCTTCGGTTGGTCCAAAAATATTCGACGCCATCCTGTTGGGCCTACTTGAAGGAGCAGCTGCTTCGGGACTTCCAAAAAGATTGCTGGCCTCTCCTCCCGGGGGCTTCATGGCCCTACAAGCAGGGGGAGTGTGAGTCACTGACGGCCCCCGCACATCAGCGTCCAGGCGGCACGGGGGATACACCTTCCGACGTCTGAGGAAAAATCACAGCTATTTAACGCTGGCGTGACTAGACCACAGACAGCCACAGGGCAGACTTCCCGCGTCACCCTTCAAGTTTTCTTTGTACATCTTGGTTATGCCAAAAACCCTCTAGAAATGGTACACTTGGAAATTTTCTCGTGAGCCTCTGATAAGTAAAATTAATTTCCTAACACGAGTGGCAACTTCAGTAGAGTTTAATGCTAATCTTCATTAGTACACAATAGCGTTTAATACTACAAACACAATTAGGGTGCCTGGCTGGCTCAGCGGGTGGAGCGTGCGACTCTTGATCTCAGGGTCATCAGTTTGAGCCCTGTGTTAGGTGTAGAGATTGTAGAAATTACCTAAAAAAAATAAATTAAAAAAATTAAAAACTTAAGGCCGTCGACACATCCAGTAGTGTTTAATAATACTGCAGCTTACACTTGCCAAGTCCTTCCTTATTTCCATCTACTGTTCCAAGGACTGTACACAACAATGCCCTCTAAGGCAGGCATTATGCTCACAGATGGTGCAGCAGAGACAAAGAGAAATCACAAGGAAGGTCATGTGGGAAGGAGCAGAACCGGAATGCAAGCCCAGGCAGTCTGCGTCTAGAGCGCAGACCAACCTTCACGCCTCTGTTAAAGGCCTCTAGAAAAAATGAGGGTCAAGATCGGTGGCGTCCACACCAGGGAAATCATCTCCAGTCCTGAAGTCCGGTAAAACCAACAGAATGCCGATCAGAGAGCTCACAGGACACACCTGCGAGCACCATGGCCCATGTCACATCAGCACACGGCACCACCGGCAGCATCTACCCCAAGTCTCAACCGGTGAGAAAACATCCTGCATCATTTGGGGGCTTAAAGGAAACATTTACGAAGGGGAAGACCCGGATCTCGAGTCGCTTTTCATCGCAGTAACTGAAGAATTACGAAATGCTCACAAAGTCCGCCGGACACCCCCAGAGCCTCAACCCACGTCGGCAGAGCAGTCACATGCTGAGTTCACGCGCATCTTTTCAGAACACCTACGGAGATTTTTAAATTTCATTTTAAAGGTGAGAAGGCACTACTGAAACAGACTTTGAAACCGGTGAGCGGCCCATGTGCCTTCACTAATCCTGACCAACAAGACCGTGTTGCAGACACGGGGAAATCGAAGGAAACGCAGAGTTCGACGCCACGCGAAAGGTATGAGGCTTTGCAGGCACCGCCCATGACTTAGGTCACGAAAAGAACATGACATTTAAAATGTTTTTTGGGGCGCCTGGGTGGCTCAGTCAGTTAAGCGTCCGACTTCGGCTCAGGTCATGATCCCACGGTTCGTGGGTTCGAGCCCCGCATCAGGTTCTGTGCTGACAGCTCGGAGCCTGGAGCCTGTTTCAGATTCTGTGTCTCCCTCTCTGCCTGCCCCTTCCTGGCTCGCACTTTGTCTCTGTCTCAAAAATAAAAATAAATAAACGTTAAAATAATAATAATAAAAAAATAAAATGCCTTTTGCCTCCTTAAAAAAACTAGAAAGGGACGGGCGCCTGGGTGGCTCCGTCGGTTGAGCGTCCAACTTCGGCTCGGGTCATGATCTTGCGGTTCGTGGGTTCAAGCCCCGTGTCGGGCTCTGTGCTGACGGCTCAGAGCTTAGAGCTGCTTCAGATTCTGTGCGTGTGTGTGTGTGTGTGTGTGTGTGTGTGTGTCTCTCTTTCTCTGCCCCTTCTCCACTTGTACTCGTCTCTCTAAAATAAATAAACATTAAAAAAAAAAATTTTTTTTTTAAAGAGCTAGAAAGGGTGCTGACCATTCACTATTAATTTAAAGCGAAGGGAGATCTCGGACTCTCTCCGGCAGTAAAGCAGGACTGCACAAAGTCCCCCTGTGCCTTACAGAGGGCACATGATGTGGCAGCCGGGGCCCGGACAGACACTGCGGGCAAGCCTCACTACACCACGCGCCAGCAGGCCTTCCACACGGTGCCGGTGCTCAGTCCCTGGCTGCCTGGGAGGATGGGCAAGGCGCATGCCTATTCAGCAGTACTTCCCTAATGATTTGGCGAAGGAAAAAGTTACTTCCATTTGAGAGAAAAAAAACAAAAAAACAAAAAAACACAAGAAAAAAACCCCGATAATCAGACTTAAAGTAGAAAGGTCTTAATAAGGTGGGGCTCTGCACTGACAGGGCAGAGCCTGCTTGGGATTCTCTCTCCACCTCTCCCCTTCCTGCACAGGCACTCTCTCAAAATAAACAAACTTTAAAAAAAAAAAGTCGTAAAACCTCAGGTCACCTACTGACCACAGTAAGGCCATCTGACTTCTACACCCATTTAGAGATCACACAGCCCCGCCCCCACACTCCTGGCTGGCGACTGCAGGCCAGACACCCTCGGGTCTCTACAGCCCTCTCGCTGACGAATGCGGGGGGGGGGGGGGGGGGAGGTCTGCAATCTTCGGGACTGAACCTCCTGCTGAGTTACAATCCCTATTGTAGGGACTTAATTTGAAACATGGCTCTTCTTTCGACCCCCCAGGTCCTGCTCTCATCTGAAGCGGACTCATCCTGAGTCAGGGCTCTTTAGGACTCCCTCCACAGCCCTGGACTCTCGGGGTCCCCTCTGCCCTGCACCCTTGCTTTGCTCATCCGTGGGGCCCGCACCACGCCCTGTGCACGGAGAGATGGGCCAGGGCAAGGCCTGCGCCTGGAGCAGCTGTTTGCAGGGGACTCTAGCGTTCCGATCAGTGATGCCACAGAGGGCGCTGGGTCTTACTGGAACTTAAGATCTCTGTGGAGGAAGCACGGCCAAGCTACCTGGAAGGCGCCATCTTCATCACAAAGGCACGGGGTGGGCACCAGGCTTCCCAGCCTCGAAGCAGTTCTGCAGACCACGCAGGCTGCCCAATAGGATCTCAAATAAGGGAACTGAGAGCGAAAGAGGTTATTCTGATGAAAACAGAACCCACAGCAAAGGCTCCGTGTGGCCTCCAGCAGGCTCATGAGCAAGCGCAGCTATCGGCAGGACATTCGTTGCAGGGAGGCAGATGGCAATACCGGCGAGCTCAGAACTCACAAAGTGGGGGCACGATCCGGGGACCTTTTTCTGTTGTCACACCCCTCAATATATTCCAACAAAGGCGTCAAGCACACAAGAGGAGCTACAGGGCCCGTGACAAAGAAAAGCCACAGACAAGGCTCAAGGGGACGACGGTACCAGCAGAGGCAGGTACCCATGTCCCGGACCCTCCCTCGGAGAGCTCGTGTCTGGGTTTCAGCAAGGCTTCTGGGGACTGGTCAGACTTGGAGAGAAGCAGTAAGAGAAGCAGACTTTACAAACGCAAGTTTACAGCTGAAATGGACGGCCTCCGACTAAGTGACGGCTGAAGCCTGACGCTGGTGCCACTCAAAACCCCTTTAACACAAGAGAACCCGTTAGCAAGGAAACAGAAGACGCAGAGTCTTCAAAGAGGAAATCCCGGCCGGGCGGTCTTGCAGCCACCACTTGACTCCCCCCCTCAACAGCCAAATAAAACGTGAGCCTTTCAAGACCCGTCCGGCTAATCATTCCTTTAACGCGGCTGCCGACACCCAAAGCTTCTGACTGATCCCAGCAGCAGCTTCCGGCCACTTTGAATCATTCAACCAAGAAGACTGCGTTTCCTTCTTCAACGGCCTCAAAGAACAAATTTTCTCCTTTTCATAATACCCTCTCCAAAGCGAGTCCCCCCAAGAAGTGAGAAGCATGACTTTAGAGCAGCAGCTCTGTGGTGCAGAAGGTCAAGAGGACATCAGCCTCGGGTGTCTCCTGGGCATCCAGTGCCAGGCCATGTGCGCAACAGGGGACAGACCCAAAGGACACAATTGAGAAAGTGCTAGAAGGGACCCCGGCCCAGCAGGCCCACGTGATGCTCCCCCGTGGTTACTGAGCACCAGGGCCTGGATGCATGCTGGGCACTGTGGGATGCACCTCTGGCCCCCACCAGTCCAGACGCAGACGTGTGTGACTGGATTGATGACTAATGGCCTGGTCGGGTGTAGAACCGATCACTGCCCTAAGGTTTCAGCAAATCAAAGCAGTTCTGTTGCGGGGCATTTACACTGTACTCATCTCAACGGTTGTCACACGCACAGATTCTCTTCTACTTTTAGGTCAAGGCTGGGGCACAGAAGAGGCTCACAGTAAGGAAAACTCGCGTACATCTACAACCCCCGATTCTACAAGGCAGGCTGGCTGCCCCAGTGCCAAGACAGACCTCCTCCCTAGCTCTGGCGATTGTAACTTATGCGACTTCCGATGCCCACAGAGCGTTCACAAATTAAAAAGAAAGCTGGCCGCCGTGTGTTCCTGAATGTTCTATTACTTACAGTAAGCCTGGTTCTCCATCAGCAAGGCAGGGACGACACTGCCTGGCTCCCAAGCTACAGGGTTAGGGGAGGGCAGCGCCTGGCCCCACAAGGCCCTGGGACCAGGGGAAGGTCAGTGCCTGGAAACACAGGGTCCTGGGATTAGGGGAGGACAGTGCCTGGCCCCATGGGGTCCTGGGATTAAGGGAGAGCATTGTCCAGCGGGGGTCCCGGTATCAAGGGAGGACAACACCTGGCTCCCACGGGCCCAGGATTAAGGCAGCACCCGGTTCCACGGGGCTATGGGATTAAGGAAGGACAGCACCTGGCTCCAGAAGGCCCTGGGGCCAGGAAAAGGCAGCACCTGGTTCCATGGGCCAGGGATTCGGGGAGGGCATTGCCTGGACCCACGGAACTGTGGGATAAAGGGAGGACAGCACCAGGCCCCACAGGACTTCGGGATCAGGGGAGGGCAGCGCCGGGCCCCTCGGGGCTGCGGGATTAGGGGAGGGCAGCGCCCGGCCCCACGGGGCTGCGGGATCCCGGAGGGCACCCAGCACGGTGAGCCCCACCCCTCGGCCCCGTCCACCGCGCACCGGCGCTAGCACGGGGTCCGGGGGGGCGGCTCCCCGCACGCACTTGCACGGCCCCGGGGCGGCACACCGCTCGGCCGGCGTCCTCGGGCGCGCTGGACACGGAAGGGAACGCGGGCCCGGGATGAGAAGCGCGGGGCGGCGCGCCTCGGGCCTTCCGCCGAGACCCTGCCGGGCGCGGGAGCGCGTTACGCCTGAGCGCCCGCCTCTCGGAAGGGGAAGAGGGGGCCGCGGGTCCGTGAGGTCACCCGTCACCCGCACCCCGCCACGTGGCCGCGCCCGCCACGCACCTGGAACCAGCCCGGCCGCCCTCGCTCTCCGGGCCCTGGAACATGTCGCCGCCGCCCGGCACCTCCTCGCCCGCCGTGCGGTGGTTCCCGCCCGGCCCCACGCAGCGCGAGGCCCGCCCACCGGCGCCCATTAGATGACGCTAATGCCAGTCACGCCACCGTAGCCAATTGCGGCGCCTGGCCCCGCCCCCGCCTCCCCGGGACAGGCGCTGGACGAGGCCGGCGCCGCGCTCGCAGCCGATTGGTGACAGCAGGTGCCGCTCAGGCACCGGGCGCCGACATTGGACAGCAGGGCAGCAGGGGCGGGACGCAGCCCCGTCAGAGGCGGACGCCAGGGCCGCCCGACCCCCTGCGCAGGCGCGGGCCGCGCACCCCAGACGCGCCTCCGGGCGGGGGGCCGCTGACCACCCCGCGTGTGGCGTGCGCGCACCAGCCAGGCTGCAGAGATGTCGCTCGGAGACCGCGCGAAGGAGACGAGGCTCACTCGGGATGTATTAGATCAAGTATTAGTATGTATTTATGCACAATAATAAAAACAGATTTACAAGTTGAACTGGAAATTTAAACATAAGAAGTTTAACAGCTTTTGTTTATTATATTAAATAACCAAAACACCTTTTATTCCCAAAATTGGTAAAGAATAAATAATATAATTTACAATATGGTACAAAAAATAATCAGGAAGGACAGGCATTCTGCTTTATACATACACTGTATATGTATATTTATAATCTATAAAACAAATTCACATCTCAAACAAGCCGAAACCTTAGATGATATGGCTTAACGATTATCAAAAGAAACAGCGTTAAATTCTGCGGCCCCGCCCATAGCTCTAGCGCCAGCTATCTGGTCACAAAACAAAGGGTCCAGGCTGCTGTAGTGCTTCCAAGACCTAAGGTGAGTTACAAAGGACTGCGGGGTCCAGAGGGTTCTGACAGGAAAGGTTGGCGGTGGGTTTCTTCCTCTTTTCGTAAGACAAAGTGCCCTATTTACTCATAAACGCATCTGAGAGATCTCAATGTCTTAAAAAAAAAAAAAAAAAAAAAAAAAAGCAAGCAGCTGCCGCTCTCCTCCTCTGTGTGTCTCCAGTGTCTTTTACTCCAAGACTTTTCTTTGCACAAATTCGGATCCCATGCTGTGATCAAGTTAAAAGAAGCTATCAGACTGAAAAGGACACCCTTTGCAGGATTCGGATGCTAAGAAGCTGGAGATGTGAGAAAGCAAGTAGATCAATGGATGAAATGTTTCCAAATATCCCCCCTCCCTGAGCAAGTACTCTACACCTAGGAGATACGGAAAGATGAGGAAAACGTCACCACCAATCCTATGTGGAGCCTCCAGCTTCGACTTGTCCCTGCACCTTCTCAAGAATGGAAGGCTCCTCCCTGGACACTCACAGTGGAAATCAAGGCCTAAACACAAACTCCCTCGAGACCAGATAGCCCCGTCTCAATCTTTAAAAAAGATCAATCAGCAAAAAGATCCCAGAGAGCGTTAGACTGACTTGGTTGGCATTTTCTGAGGACCTGCCCTGGTCTCACAACATGCTCGAATGCACGAAGAAAGCCACAGGTGCACACGGAGACGACCACTTCCGTTGGAAAGGCAGGGGAAGGGCACAGGAAGAGGAAAGTGTCCCTGCGTGAGTCTTCCAGCCCTTAACAGCTGCTTATTTTGATACATATACATTTAGGCTGGGAGAAAACACACTCATCCTTTTAATGCTACTAGCGATGCCACTTCCCCTTAGCAGGGCCAGCAAATGCTTGTCTATACCTGTCTGGTTGCTGCACAAGTGGCAGAATTCTCTGGAATTCTGTAGCGTTACTACAGGTGAGAAGAATCCGTCCGCTGTCCTCACTAACCCACCTCCCTCCTGGATGACACTCCAGACGGAGTCTGTGGGCCAGCCCCCAAGGGGAGGTGCCACTAAACAGCCTACAGAAGCTGATCCAGATCTCTCCTTTTCCTCCTTGTAGGGGTCACTGAGTAAGCTGTGCCACGCGACCCACCAGACTGCCGCGGGGCATCCCCCGATCAAAGCAGCTCGAGACCTCTGCCATCTCTGGCAACGTGCACACCGCCACCAGGCACTGCTCCCAGCACCGATGCTATAATGTCACGTGGTGTCTCTGGCCCCAGACAGTGGGAGCATGAGCAAGTTACTAGTGGCCTAAACATGGCCCGGTGTCCTAACGTACTATAGGCCTAACAAAGTCAGGTGCCCAGAGACAGAACCACTGATCTTCCCACCTCAACAAGGTGCGAATTTCAGGAAACTGAAGGATGGATCACAAAGCCACATAAGCTAGTTGAAAGACACTCTGGTTCAAGCGATGCCATCTGTCTCCCTTCATAAAGGGGCATTGTGTCCCTCTGACACATCTCCAGAGCTTTCGGACTTTAAGAGCCCAGAAGAGTGCCTTTTATAGGTGATGTCTGTACCGAGAACCAGACCCGAAGGATGGAAACCACCTTATAGACAAGAGCTCTGAGAGACACTTAAGATGAGAGAAGGAAGCTACTGCCCGAAAGCCCAACTGTCCCCCACTGCTCGGGGTGAACACCCTGCCCGCGGCCACTACGGGCCGCATCTGTCTGCTGAGACTGTGAGATCAGGAGCAGCCCCTCTGCTTGTACGCACAAGACCTTTCCTCCCTTTTCACGGTGGACGGGGGGCGGGGGGGGGCCCGCGTAGGGGGCCGGCAGGGCCTGGGAGGCCACCGCTCCACTGCCAGTCGGGAAGAGGAAAGAGAAACAGCGGTCAGTTCAGGCGGGTTTCAGAAGCCAAACTGAGGCTGGCGGCCCGGCAGAGGGCGAGGCGGCAGGGGCGACAGCGGCACACAGGCACTACCTGAGCGACACCACAGCTGGCTCCCAGCCGCAGCAGGTGTGGCCGGATGGCGTGTTGTCTGCTGTGCCTCCCAAGGCCGAGAAGCAAAGGAGCCCCGTTGGCTCCACTCTGCGGGAGGACTGGAGCCATCTGCAGTGATGCCAGCTGGTCACCCAGGGGGCGAGGAGCACACCGGAGGGATGTGGTTCTAGTGTGCTCTGGTCGCACCCATGCACCTGCCCTCTGCTCGCCTTTCCCGAGCGGGAAGAAGACGAACAGAAGGGCACGAGGCAGGAGTCAACATGAAGGATGAACTCTGCACCCGGGAAGCTCTGCATGAGAGCCCGTGGAAGGAAGAACAGCTGCTAAAGCAGAGAAACCCTCCCCACAAGGCCTGTGGCATCAGGTGCAGGACAGCGGCACGCCGGCAAAGGCTCGTGTGTGGTCCCAACAGAGAGCATCTCAGTTCACCAAGAAGAAACTCAGGGTCACCAGGAAGAAACTTGAAAACAGGAAGGAAACCATTAAACTCTGTTCTTCTTCGACATCTCCTAATTCTCAAAACACAAGAACATTTTTCCAACCAGCTTGGCAGGACTTTTTCCTAGAAGTCCACAGAACCTGCATAAAACAGGATTCTTTCCTCCTTCCCATTAGGTCAGAACAAACCTCTAGGCAAGGGGTCGTGTTTCTGTGGCGATGGCACCAGTCACGCTCCCCTGTGATCCGAGTGTCCTCCGAGGAGTCCGCTGTGTAAGGGTACAGACCCCGCCGGGCAGAGCCCAGGCCATGCCCCTGTCCCTCCCCATCATCACTCTGCAGAGAAAGCAACCCAAGAGTGCATAGGTTTGGCAGAAAGCAAGCAGCGGTGGCTGGAAGCGTCCCTGCAGAGAACGGGGCGGCCGCAACTCCCTGGGACCGACTAGGCCAAGGCACACCCATTCCTTTCCCTCGGGAGGAAAGCCCACTGGACCGTCCAACACGACCACCGAGGCAGAAGCGTGGGCGGACATGTGGTCGCTACGCTGACCCTAACAGGAGCCCTGTGGCTGGCAGGGAACTGCTCCAGCCCCACGGCCCCTTCCAGAGAATTTGTCCTCATATCCCGGGCCACCACTGGCCTCTGCCTGTTGGGACAAGACTTCCTGTGTGTTGTGCATTGTGGGGTGCAAAGGTTCCTCTGTTCGGACTGTCCTCGGGGGACGTGGGCTTGACTTAAGTTTTCTCTAGCCTGAAGAGGGCTACGCCTACCACAGTGCAGGACCACCCGCCGCGAGAGTCCTCCTCTGCAGCCTCCAGGATGCCCCGCCAGTGACGAGGTGTGGTCACTGGGATAGGTCACCGACGGGGGGGCCACCTCCACTGCCATCAAACAGAACCTCTCGACGGCTGGGGTCGGCGATGGATAGTTCCTGGGCCAGATCGTTGAATCGAGATATGTAATCGATGCTGTTTTCGTTCATCATGCATACCAGCTGGGAGTCCACAACCTGTGGGGCAGAGGACACAGGGGAAGGCCACGTCAGCTGGTGACCGGCTGCTGCACTGGAAGCGACTGGCCACTGCGGCGGGGACTTCAGTCGATGATGACTGAACCTGGTGTCTGTACAGTGAAGGTTAGAATCCTCCAGCAACTAGCCCAGCGGTGGGGGAGAGGAGGTTTAGAAGCTCTTCTGTCACTCGAGCTCTCCCTCTCTTGACAAGTGTTCAGGACAGCCGACCTGGCTGTCGGGCGGCCGGGACCAGAGTGGTGGTTCCCAGCACGTGACACTTACAGGAGATGATCAATAAGCAATGAGGCAAATGACACAGTGGAACGAAGACACCCCGGGGTGGCCTGAAGGAGACGGAAGCAGAGACAGCGGGTGGCCACGGGGGGTGGGGAGCGCATGCCCATAAAATTAACAAGTGCAAAGACCATGAGGGGAGACAGGCTTCTTCGGCTCTTCGAGAAACGAGCAAGCTGGTGGATGGGACAAAGAGTGCGGCAGAGGAAGGGCAACAGGGACAAAGACCAGAGTGTGCAGAGCACGGCCTCAGGTCGTAGCCTGTTCTGTGCACAAACACAGGAGACTCAGTCTTCAGTGTGTGTCGTCCGCCTCCTTTGCATGGGGCCATGATTCTGTGCACTCAGCCCACGGCGGTGCCTGGCACGGAGCAGACCCGGGGTAAGTGTTAATGAGCTGCCTGACACAGTGAACGAATGAGAAGGCTTTGGAAAATTCAGAGTATGGCTATGGCAGAAACTGAATTTTAAGCTTTCTATGAGAGAAGCGCCTGGTTAGCTCAGTTGGAAGAGTCTGCAACTCTTGATCTTGGGGTCGTGAGTTTAAGCCCCACGTTGGGTAAAGAGATTACGTAAGTGAACTCAAGCTTTTTATGAGTAATTTCCTACAAGCTAAACTTTGTTTTTGGTAAGTAAAGCAAATAGTGCCTATCTTCCCCAAATACGCCCCCCCCATCAGCTTCACCACTGTCAATCTGGGTCAGTCTGGCCTCACATTTCCCACGTACAACTCACACCCATCACTTCTGTTCAAACCCTACCAGAAGGGCCTGGAGAGGACCTGGGATGAACCCGGGGTGGGTCTGGGATGAACCCGGGGTGAGCCCGGGATGAACCTTGCGTCAGTCCAGCACATGCCTGGGATGAACGTGGGGTGAATCTGGGGTGGGTCTGGCATGGACGTGGGATGAGCCTGCACCTCGAACAGCCCCCAGGCACTGCGGCAGCTGCTCTGGAGACCGCCCCAAAGGGCGAGGCCCTGGCGTGCCGTCCCCAGGTACGGGCGCTGCACTGGTCTGCACAGACGCTGAGCGCCCGTAGGTGTCCGCGCGCGCACACAGGAAGGGGAAAGACGGGCTGCTCGTGTGACCACAGAGCCATGGGGGTTTGAGAAATGCTGCACTGTGCAGGGGGGCTGACGGCGGCGTTCTGTCTGCGTCTCCGGGCAGAACGTCTACTCATGTCCCAGGTCAGCTCAGAACTCTCCAGAGCCTCCCGGGAGTTACCCCCGTCTCCAGACGCAGGTGAGGACTCCCAGAAGCTAAGGAGTCCGTGGGAGCAGCCGTGAGCTGTGCCGTCCAGGCCTGCCTGAGAATCTGACTACAAAATCCCCGGGCGATACCGCCAACACCTGGACGTGCCACGGGCAAAGTATGAGGAAAGTGTTGCTGGAGGACGTTAACAACAGACTAAGCCTGCGGGGTCGGGGGATCGAGACGTAGCAGTCTCTCCCTCTTAGGTATGTCCGCTGCCGGGGCTGCACACCTCACACCGGCTCAGTGGCCAGGCACCTGTCCCTCTGGCCTCACCTGCTCACTGACACCACCTGCTCCATGTGGGGCGGGAGCCCTGGTGGCCTCGTGAGCAAAGAAACGGGCCTCTCAGACCAGGTCTCAGCTCCATGTCAAGGGTGTGCCACCGCCCTGACCCAGGCAGGAGCCCGGGGGTCAGAACCCACTTTCCAGTTTCGCCGGGCAGCAGCCTCCTGCCGCGACACAGGGAAATGCCGCCTGCACTCTCCCCGCCTGTCGGGGCAGCGCCGATGACAAGCCACCTACCGCTGCCGGCCACTCCGCTCAAACCAGAAGCGGCCTCCAAGAGACCGGGAAAGCAAGGCAGCGAGGAGCGGCACTCCTGCCTCGGGTCACGCGGCTGCTGAAGGACGGAGCGAGATCCAAACCCGGCCTGGCTGCCCGCAGAGGCCCGTCCCAGGCTCCCAGGCCTCCAGGGCCGAGCTGTTACTTAGGGTCTGTCATCTGCCGCCACGAGGGAACGACTGCCGGCCCAGGAACAAACAGGAGAACTCGTGGTTCTTAGGCACCAGAGCAGACCTGCCGGAGGGACGTGCAAGCTCCAGGAGGTGAGCTGCTGGCCTCGGGCTAAGGCTGCACACTCACCTCAGCAACGTCAGCCAGGGACCTGGACACAAACGAGTCTCTCGAGTTGCCGTCCAGCAGGCTGGGGCCCAGCAGGGAGGTGCCGCTGTGGGGCCCCGTGGGCGTCGGCAGCATCTTCCGGCTCTTCTCCGGGGAGATGAAGCTCGCTGCCGACACAGAAGACGGTCTGAGGCCGGCTGGCCCGCACCCGTCCACGCGGAGGACCCCGCCAGGCTCCCTCCCCCCATGCTCGTGTGGATGCAGTCGCTACGCGGTACGTGGCGAGCCTCGGAGAGCTCTCCGTGAGGTGTTCCACCGTCTGGTCCTCACCCTCACCTCCACGTAACGTAGCTTCTAACTTTTCATAATTTATGTTCGACCTTGCAGGTCCCCGCACTGTTCTAGGTGACCTTCATCATCGGCGCTGCCGGCCCGGTACCGCTGTCGTTGGAGCCCCCACCACTCGGGCCCACCAGGTGCACTGACCCGGGTCATCACGTGTCAAACGACCCCATTCTGGGGCCACCAGTCCCCTGACCATGCGCGTGCCTAGCTGCTCTCTAGAAACACGAGGAGCTGTTCTGGGCAGCTCCTCCCACCACACGAACGCCTGGCTCCCGGAGAAGGGACCCATCCTGCAAACGGTCTGGTCTTCAGGACACTCTGAGGATGGGGACAGGAGGCCGAGAGCCCCCGCCGACAACAGCAAGGGCAGGAGGCCCGCACAGGCAGTAGCTGAGACAGCGGGCAGCCTGGGGAAAGGCGCAGGAGCCTGAGGGGCGATGCACCCAACTTGGCCGGGTTGAGGGTCACGCTGCAGACCTCGGCATTTCCCCTGCGTGACGCGGGATGAACCCCGAGACAGGAGTTCTAGTTCTGCCAGAGCGCAGAGGCCGGACTCTCCCTGCCTGATGCGCCGCGGGGAGCCCGCTGGCATCCCGCGGGCCTGGCCCTGCGCCCCGGGTGCCTACACTCACTCACCGAACAGGCTGCTGAGCGACGAGTCTGTGGGGTCACTGGGGCACCACTGGGGGTCGTGGGTGGGGGAGGCGATCCAGTCCGGCTGGGGGCTGCTGGATGGGGACGGAAGGCTCTTGGAGCTGTCACTGCCATTCAGTTTCGCTGGAGAAAGAGGGACTCCCTCACCTGTCAACCAAAACCCCGGATCAGAGGTGCCACGGGAGGCGGGGGATAGTACCCCACTCCCCAACCTACCACCAAGAAACAACAGCACGACACAGCCATGCACCACTGTCAGAACCCAGGGCCACGCGGTGCCCCACGGAGGATAAACAGTACCGAACTGCAGGGGGCCCCGTGCCCATCTCAGGCAACCACGGCAGCTGTGGCTATGACAGACCGGGCCACACCCTGTGCTGAGAGCCACCCCAACCCGTCACTGGTGCCTACTCCAGCCCTCTGAGGCACACACTTCCCAACTTTGCCAAGGAAAGGCACAAAGGTACAAGCTAACTTCCATGTGAGTCCACAGCAGGAAGTGGACTGTCAAGCGCTGTCCAGAGAGCCAGGGAGGCCAGAGCCCCCAAGGTCCCTGTCCATCCGCCCCCTAGGAATGCACAACTTCAAGGTCTCCACCCGGATTCACAGCCAGCCAGAAAGAGGCACCCTCTGAGCCGCGGGCTGCAGAGGCCTCGAGGGCCCATTCTGCACGTCCGCGCCCCTTCCGCCGGGGCCCCCCTGCCGGCGGCAGACGCTCCACACTGACGAGAGAACTCCGGACAGCAGTGTGCCAAGTGCCCAGCAAGCGTGCAGGCACCCGGGCAGGCAGGTCCCTGGTGGGCCTGGTGAGGAGGGCACACAGCGCCCCGGCCCTCACCGTACTGGCCGGAGCTGATGGCGATCTCGATGATGGAGTCGCTGATGTGCGTGGCGGGCTCGCCCTGTGACAGCACGTCCTCGGGCGGGCCGGGCAGGGAGATGTCCAGCAATGCAGAGACGTTGGGTGGGGACAGGCGGCCGCTGGAGCCCTCTGGGGCAGGCGTGGGTGCAGGGAGCCCGTTGTGGAGAGGAGCCTTGGCCAGCTCAGACAAGGAGAGAACAGGGGAGCCCTGGGGGGAGACACAGCAGGTCCGTCAGGAACACGGAACAGAAAGTCAGCCTCAGTTTCACAAGGCAGTGACTGAGTGACAAGCGACTGCCACAAAGGAGGACCCGAGCGGCCACTTCTTTCTTCCCTGCAAAGAACATGCATGAGGGATTCGCTTCTGAAACCACTCGAGGGACAGCAGCGCGGGAGGGCCAGGCCGAGGTGGCCGCCAGGACAGCTGGTAGACCGGGCAGAGGGATGGTGCCGGTGAGCGCGCCCCGCCGACCTCCTCCTCCTTGGCCCAGAACACTTAGTGCTTCCGGGGCTGCGTCCGAAAAAGCCCGCCTTGCGGAAGGGAAAGAGGAAGCTTGAGGTGGGGGACACGTGTTCCTCTGCCCGGGCGAGGCAGGTGGACGGACAAGCCGCCGGGCGTCAGAGGCTGTGTGTCCTTGCCACACCTCCGGGGGAGTGAGGTGAGGATCGCCTCAAGACCACGAGGGTGGGGGCCTGGCCTGGGGGGTCCCGGGGCAGCTACTGGGCTCAGCAGCCGACAGCACACCCTACCTGGAAACTGTCGGCCACTGGCTCCTGCTCAGGCCTCGAGGGGACATTGACGAACGGGTCGCTGGCGCCCTACAAAACCACCAGGAGAGCCCGTGAGCCCTCTGCCCGCACGTGAGGGCCATCTGCCAGCTCAGGGGGCAGGCCGCGTCCCAGCACAGCCCGGGCGCACGGGCGGAGGGGCCGGAGGCCAGGCAGGGAGGCACAGGCCCTACTGCTGGTTGGCGTGGCAGCAGCTACTCTTCAAGCCGAGCGGCTGCCGCAGACAGAGCTCCACGCCCGCGCCGGTCCGGCCCCCCGCCCCGCATCGCAGCGAGCCCGCGCCCGTCTCGGGGGCTCTCCCATCGGGACCGCACGATGCTCACCCCCGCCACAGCCTCCCTGGTTCGGGCACTCTCCTCTGGCCTGCCTCCGTCTGCTGCTCAGGCCGAACTGGGAGCCGGGCATGACCTCAGCCCCGTGGCCTTGGTGCCCATACATCTGGAAAGTGACCGACCTATCCCAGAAGCTGGTGGTGGCTCGGAGAAGCCTTTCTAAACACACTCACCCCCACGGCGGGGATGGGGTCTCCGTTCTGGGGGGTGCCGGTGGAGTCTGGAGCCGGGACGGTGGCGGTCACCTCGTCTGAAGACAGCGGAGCAATGCCAGACAAGCCCTCAGCGTCCAAGACAGGCAGGGGGCTCCCGGGGATGATGCCGGCACTTTTGGCTGCTAAGTCGATAGCACCTTGCACCACAAAGGACATTTCGAACGTCAGCTCCAGGGGTGCCCTGACACGTGCCCCAGGGGACTCCCTCACACCTCGTTTCCAAGAAAGGCAAAGGCTCTCGTGTTGCCCCGAAGGGGGACGAGACACAAGGACTGGAGGAGGACAGAAACCTCATGCGGAGCCCGTCACGCTGGTGACAGGAACTTACTGGCCAGGTGGCCTGGAGGCTGGGGTGGAAGGGCCTTGGGCACAATCGGCCGAGACAGGGCTGCTTTGGTCAGGGAGGACTGGATGGGCCGGAACGAGCCTCTGCCTGGGAGGACAAGAACAGAACAGGCGCGTCGGCCGGCGCCCTCGGACCGCACTCGGGGACCACAGCAGCTGGACCGCGTTGGGAAGCACTGAACCTCCCAAATGCTTGGTGACGCGGCCAAGTCACAGGTCAGACCGGGCCCGATGGGAGAAAGCCCGGCTGCCAGGACGCAGAGCCGCCACGCTCCCCGGGCCTCGGGAAGGGCAAAGTCGTACTGCCACCGGTGCGGGCCCGAAGGGGGGCCGTGCGCCCTGCCCAACCTGACTCTGCCTTGGAGCTGCCCCCCCCCCCCCCACCGGACGGGGCAGCGGAGCGTGGGCACGAGAAGCCATCGATGCTGCGCGTGTATGACTGATGCGCGCGGATCAAGGCTGCTTGCAGACACGCCGCAGAGCCTGAGCTCTGCTCACGATTCCCGCTGCCTGAGAAAGTGTCCCTCAGAGAGCCAGGGCTCCTGTGCTCCCGGGCCCGCGGCAGCGTGCCGGGCACACGCCGAGGTCACACCTACTGGGGGCGAACGACAGATGCTCCCCGAACGCAACCGAGCACAGCCTCCAAGCCAGGGCCCCCCGAGCCCACCTTTGAAGGGAACCGCCCACACCCCACGCGCCAGGGGTCCACACCCGCAGCTCTGCAGCCCCGGCCCACACAGGGGCACACTCAGTGTTTGTGGACAGGATGGACAGAGGAATGGCGGGGAGGTCACCCCAGGAACCGACGGCACAAACGTCTACCGTTCCCAAAGCCGAGGCCGTGTGCAGCCGAGGAGGGAAGCCCGAGCACTTACCAGTTATGGCAGAATTGGACAGGATGGAGAAGGAGCAGACGTTGTGGGACTGGTTTTCAGATGGCCGAGGAAGCAGCGTTCTCTGTGGAGGAAGAGGGCCAGTGAGCTGGTGCCGGAGAGGTCCTCGGGGAGCGAGTGACGGGCCGGAGGGGACACTCCAGGCACGAGGGGGCCGAGTGGGTCCCGACAGGGCTCTGGACTAGAGCTGACGATACAGGGCACCAGGGCAGCCTGAGGACAGCTGTGTCCATGGACCCCGAGTCCCCCGAATCCTGGAGCCTCTCTGGAGAGGGCCCTGGGGAGCGCTGCCGGGACAGCCCGCCGCTAACCCAGAAGGGCCTCCAGCCCCGCACACCTCCTCGTGAGCACTGGACGTAGGCGGCTATGAGACACACCCCAGATCTGCGACTCCTCACGTGTGTGGCAAAGGAAAGAAAGTGGCTCCTTGTGACACAGGAGCCTGAGCCACTCTGCCCACCCCTCGGTGCTCCCGGGCCCAGGTCTCCTGGGCGTGAATAATTAAGTGCCACCTAGTAGGAAATTACGGGGATGGCTGAAACCGTCAGTCACTGAAGTAAGACGTGAACGGAGACGATCGACACCCCAAAGCGTCACGTGACACCTCCAGCTCTGGGTGCGCACGTGCACTCCGCTCATGTTCAGAGGACGTCTCCGTGCCCCGCAGAGGCTCCCCAGGGCGTCAGCACAGAGCAGAGACAAGGTGGGTGCCACCAGGGTCGTAGAGGGGGAGCAGGAAATGCTGGGGCTCTCACGGCCCCTCCGCTCCGTCCTGGGCGTGTGACAGCAGCCTGGACGGTAGGAAAACGACAGCCCAGGGCAGTGGGCCAACGACACCGTCTACAAAAACAGTAAACGCAAAGACCCCACACATACTGTGGATGGTTCCGTGTACGTGAAATGCTCAAAAAAGCAAATCCAGAGACAGAAAGTGGGCTGGTGGCGGTAGCGGCTGCCGGCGTCTGGAGGGAAGGGGCAGTTGAGGGAATGTGAGAATGTTCCGGGACCGGGTGGCGGCAGTGGGCGCCCGGCCCGTCAAGGTAGCACCAACCGGTACATGTCACGCCTTTACGCCGCGTGAATCACGAACCGAAGTATTTACACAACTGAACAACAGAGCGCCACCGAAGGCGGGGCAGGTCTGTAGCCCCACGAGCCAGCGAGCACCCTCCCACGTCCCGGGCCAGGACTCGGTACGTCCCCAGATACACTGCTTTACGTGCAGCGCACGCGGGATCTGGAATATAACCGTCTCCCGTCTCCACGGGGGACGTGTTCCCAGACCCCCCCGTGTGCCTCAAAGTGCGGATGCTCTCAAACCCCACGTGTGCTATTTATTTTCCGTGCAGACGCACCCGTGATCCAGTTTGTAAGCGAGGCACGGTGACAAGATACTGTAACGGGAACGTGCGAGCGTGGTCGGTCTCAAGGGATCTCGGTGTGCCGCACCGACCGTCCCTCATCTCGTCACCCACGTGAGGAGGTGGGCGAGGTGAGCAGCGCAGGCATGGGATGCAGCGCGAGGCTACTGCTGCCCTTCTGACCCCGGGTACAATCCGCGGCCAAGGGGGGGCCGTACACCGCCCGGCCTCAGCCCTGTCGCGCAAGCTCGCTTCTAAATGAGTTCATCTCACGACAGGAAGGGGCTTCGAGGAGACCATCGACAGCGCTAACAGAGACCTACGCGTTCGCTCTAAGATACTATACGCTGGGGCGCCTGGGGGCTTGGTCGGGCGTCCGACTTCGGCTCAGGTCATGATCTCACAGTTTGTGGGGTCGAGCCCCCCGTCGGGCTCTGTGCTGACAGCTCAGAGCTTGGAGCCTGTTTCGGATTCTGTGTCTCCCTCTCTCTGACCCTCCCCCACTCGCACTCTGTCTCTCTCTCAAAAAAATGAAAATAAAACGTTAAAAATAAAATACTACACGTTTCTCGATGTGTATGCTTACAGGCCTTACAGAATTCCAGCTTCACCCCTTTTCTCTTTTTACCTGCGAATACCAATGCCCCTGCATCACGAGCCTCTCCCTCTCTGGCTGTGCCCTCGGGGCTGCGCATGGCTCCCGCAAGGTCTCCGCATTCACTGCTAGGAGCTCCTGAGAGCCCTGGCCTCTGGCCGCTCCACCTACCTTGCCAACTGCTTCCACTGACCAAGTACGTCTAAATAGATGCTCTGAGAACCTCGAACATATCCCCACACGGGATACTCGTGGGACTCGGATCCCCACAACTTCCCATTTTTTTTTCAAGAGTTTTCGCGCTATGCAAAGATTATCACTACTCCGGGGTACAGTCAGAGCCCCTGTTCCCACTCTGTCCCACGCACGGGAATGAAGGAGGGGGCCCTGCGGAAGGCCGAAGGGCAGGAGCACAGGTTCCCGAGGGCGCCCTGACCTGGACCACCAATGGCTTCCGCAGGTGCCGGTTTCGCAACTTCCTGGGCTTCGGCAGGAAGAAATCCGACTGCATCTGCAAGGAGACAGGGCGGGCCTAAGAGCGAGCCCCTGGGGCCTTTGGACGGAGCCCCTCCCGCCCCCACGAGCAGGGTGCGCCCCCACTTACGCTGATGGAGTTGAGGTGCTGACGGAACGTCAGTTCTGTCTCCTTGCTGGGAGAGTAGAGCTTGCCGTGTCGGCTGTTGGGCGGCAAAGTAGTGGGGACAGCAAAAAGGCCACCGTCTGAGTCACTGCTGCCTGTGCTCGAGGGTCCAGCCACCAAGAGGGGTCTCGGTGGGTTTCTCAGACCTAGAGGACAAGGGACAGCCAACACAACCGCTCACCCAGCAGCATCCCTGGCGCGAACCGAGCGGCCTCAGGAAGAAAACCGGAAAGGCATTCGGGGCAACTATTCTGATCTCAGTCCCCAAACCTGCCTTCCTATCTACTCCCGGGAACTCTAGCTCCCGCTGCGAGTAAATCACGGCCCTCGCTGGGACAGGTGCTCTGTCGCTTGCGTCTCCCGCGCAAAGCGCAGATAAGCCTTTGAAGACATTTCAGAGCTGGAAGAACCTTCCAGACCATCTTGCGTGGACTACAGGTCAGCAAGCTTTCTCTATTTCTCCGTAAAGGGCCAGAGGGTAACTGTTAGCTTGGTGGCCTGTACAGTTCTGCAGCCGTGGCGCCGACAGCCAGCCCCCGCAGCCTGTGAGCCTGCGAGCGTGGCCAGGGCCACGGTCTGCCAGTCCTCGGCCTCAGCGTCTGTCACGTGCAAGCAGCCCAAGATAAAAGGACAGAAAATATTACTTAGGAAACACTCCTTTGGGACTCCGCTGCCTCCTGCATACACCCTCGCTTCATGGTGCGGGCTGGTCCCCTTTCCTTTGTTTATTTACAAATCTGTGAAATTCAACTTCTACTCGTGCAGTCCAGACACAGGCTCGCTAAGCACCAGTCTGGGCTCTGGCACCGCAAGCGTACTGGTCTAGAAGCATCCTCAGTTCAGAAAGAGAGTGGATGTCCAAGACTGCACAGAACTGTGAAATTTTAAAAACAGAATGGAAGGCAGGAGAAGACCACATGGTCCACCGGCCAGCCCCACCACAGACACCTGTGCGTCCATCCGCAAGGACACCAGATCCAGCCTCAGTCACCCCAGAGGTCACCACAGAGTGCTCTCATTCACCAGGCGGGCGGTTCCCAACACAGAGAAAACACAAGCTAGTGACATGCTCAGAACATTCTCAGGAAACAGCCCTGGAGAACCACTAACACACAAGACACTGGGACACTCAGTCTGTTGGACCAAGAAGTCCCCGCGCCCGCGTGGGTCACGTTACGAACAAGGGGTGGGACCGCTTCCTGCACAAGGCACGTGGCCATCATGCAGAGACCCCAGCTGGTGCGGGACACTCAAGACGTCTGGGACAGCCGAGGTCCTGCAGCGAGAGCACCCACCTACGGGGACTGTCACGACACCCTTCACGCCTGCCGAGGACGTGTCAGGCCTCAACACCTGTTGTCCCAGGTACCAGGGAACCCAGGTCGTGACCCTGAACCTAAGCTGCTCCCCGGCCACGGTGGGACTGAGTAACAGCGCAGCCCAGCGGGTCCATGTTAAACCGCTCGGGAAGCCTGTAACCCGAGGGCTAGACACCTGTACCGTAAAGGGAGAGGCCCTTCTCCGACTTGCAGCCCCGGTTCGGCATGTCACAGCGGCTTCCGCTGACCCCCCCAGAGATCCCCCAGAGTGACCAAACTGGCAAGGCCAGCCCATGTGTCCCACGGGCTCCAGCACCCCAGGGCCTCAGAGCCTTCCGTGCCAGGCCCTGCGCTCCCGGTCCGCGAGAGGGGTGAGGATCTGTGCCTGACAGCCGCTGGCTGGACGGCGCCCGTAGCCCTGAGCTGCCCGCACGCCCAGGAAGGCAGCGGGGACGGACGGCCTCACCTGAGGAGCAAGGCGCAGCGCTCGGAGGGAAGGCCTTGCTGCTGCGCAGGGCAGACTGGCTGCGTGGGCAGCGGGGGCTCCGGGAGCTGACGGTCACCACCTTGCCCGGCGGGGTCGCGGACTGCTCCTCCTGGACGGGCCTCACCGCAGCCGTGGAGCTGACGTTCCCTTCTGGAGCCTGGGACAGAAAGGGGCCACGAGAGCGGCCAAACTCAGCCCTCAGACAATGGTTCTGGGACGGGTGCCCCCGAGCGGGACGCAGAAGAATGCCCTCGAGCCTGGAGGGACACCAACGGGCTCAGAGACCACACATCCACGACGGCGAAGGTCAGCGTCCCCAAGTTGCTTATGGCAATAAGCAACTCTTAAAACCCCCGGTCGGGCAGGCCCTCAGGGACACAACCGTTCCCTCTCCCGGCTTTGCTGCATGGAGGTGACACGGACGGGCCACCCCATCGTGCAGTGACAGGAGGCGGGATGGCGTGAAGGCAGCACGCTGCTGGAGAGAGTTACGCGATGGCTGGGGACCCTAACTGGACGTTTTAAGAGGCCCGCCTGAGGGGACGGCACTGGCCTGTCCCAATCCTAGGTCAGAGGACTTGGTTTCTACAATTAGACGCGCTCATGGCCGAAGAGCCGTCTGCAGAGTCAGAATGCCAACCTCGGGGTCCTGCAGGCCCGGGAGCGGGCTGCTGCTGAGCTGCAGGGGCCCCACCGTGGAGACACCCCCTCAACCCCGCCTCGGGCCTCACCCTGGCAACTTCCTCCCCAATCTCCCCCAGAGCCCGACAGGGCCCGGCTTCCCGTGCATCAGGGAACCCCGTCCCCCGCTGTCGGCACAGCCTCACCTGAAATGCTTGCTCAGTGACCCTGCATCCTCCTGTGCCCCCTACAGCCCTCACCCACCTTTTCCTCTCCGTGGGACCCTCCCTCTCCGTCCCCTCCTATGTGGCTTATTCAGTGCCACTATCCAACCACCCAAGTGCACGCCCAGCAGCCTCCGGTTGAAATCCTGACAGTCCGGGGCCTGGTCATCCGCTGCACATGCTCGCAGTCCCAGCCAGCCAGTCTTCCATTCAAGGTCTCCAAGCTCAGCTCAGGCCTCTACCCGGTGGTTCTCACACCCGAGACACATCAGAATCACCTGGGGTCCCGGGGTCCGGACATGGTCTCTGGGCCGCAAGAGCGTGCGCCTCCCACAAGTCCCCAGGAGACGCGCAGGCTGCTGCGGGGGCCCCACCCTGGGGCCATGGGTCTGAGCACCCTGCTCCGAGTTCTCTGCAGTGTTTCCAAGCTGCTCCACCCTCCTCTCCCAGGCAAGGCCAAGGCCAGTACCCACGTCCCCCGCTGCCCCAGGCTTCTCAGAGGCTGGCCTCGCTTGGGCCCTCCCCAAGGTGCTGGACCCGCTCCTGTCTCTCTCCAGGATCCTCCTGAGTCCTCCAAAACCCTTACTGGAAATCGCTTTCTCAATTCCTCATCTGTGTCCAGTTACCCAAACACCGCCCGTGCCTGCCCAGGGGTCACCGGCCTCCACACCACAAAACCTAAAGGCCCCTCGCTGCTCACCCTCGGGCCTCACCCGTGCGGCCTTCTGCAGGGTTCCTGCCAGGTCTGGCCAGTCCCCACCTGCCCTGTGAGAGCCATCTCGCCCCGGCACATGTGCATCCACGCACGTGCTACCGGAGCACCTCCCCGAGGCAAAAGCCTTGCAGGGTGAAGGGACACAGCCAGGAAGGGGCGGGGAGCGGAGGGGGGAGGGAGAAGAGAAGGGTGGGAGAGGGGGGAGGGGCCGCACAGGAGGCTCACAGTGGGCCATCTGCCCAGGAGAAACAGAAGGTGTGCTGCGTAGATGTGACTCGGCACTGAAGGGTCCACAGGGACCCCACGGTCCCATTCTGTCCCCCAAGCTACACTCCCTCGTTGGACATGACGTTCCTCCCGGGACCTGCAAACCCCCACTCTACCAAATGCTGAGCCCACACAGCAAATTAGGAGCCCCCTGCAGCAGACCCTGTTCTCTTGTGCCCAAGAAAGCCCACTGGACTTCGTCGGTGGCATCTTCCTCCCCATCTCTGCTGACTCAGGGCCCCCAGGAGGGGGTCACAGCCACTCCCCTGGCTTTGGGATCACCCACTATGGAGCCTCCCAAGGGGCCCCGGAGCCCTCACCCCGCCTCCTGGACCGCAGCAGATGCCCGGGTGCAGCCAGTACCCTGTCCGTCCTCGCCCCTCTCCCACCTCTGAGGCCGGGCCACCGTCCTCCAGGATGGCCACTCTAAGGCACAAACCACCCTGTCATTCCCTCTGCTGAAACTCGCAACGTTCCTGACGTCAGCCGAACCCCATCCCAACTGGGCCGCTGGATGTGGCTGCCGTGTCGCCGTCCCCGCGGCCAGCACGTGAGGGCTGGCAGTGATCACTGCAGCCCGGCGAGGCACGGCAGCCGGGGCCCTGCCCCCTCGCCCCCGCCGGGCCCAGGGCGCACTCACCGGCCTGGGGTTGACCTCGGTGGAGATGAGCTTCAGGAGGCAGCTGAGCAGGCGCTGCTTGTGGAAGGCGGGCGGCGGGGAGCCGCCGCGGGGGCCCTGTGCCTGCCCGCCGGGCGCCTGGCCGTCGGGGCCCAGCACGGCCAGCCAGTCGTACTCCAGCTGCAGCTTGGTCGGCTTGCCCATCATGAGGTAGACTTCGGCCAGCGTGAGGCTCTCTGAGGTCTGCAGGCTCCAGCCCTCCTCGCGGAGCTGCTGGGCGAGCCGGCTGGCGGGGACGTCCTTCGGAGGCTTGGCGGCAGGCTGTCCCTGAGGCAGGGGGTCCAGGGGGCTCCCCTTCTCCTGGGGCTCCTCCACGGGTGCGTCTGCCGAGTCTTTAGTGCAAACATCTGGCTGGAGCCCAGGGCTGGGCTGAGGCTCTGGACCCAGGGGCGCCCGGACAGGGGATGGGGCCCCAGCCCGGGCAACGTCCGCTGCTTCTGCGCTGCCGGGGCCGCGAGTCTCTGGGGAGGTGCACCCCGAGGGCCGTGAGTCCGCGCACCGGCACTGCTCAGGGATGATGAGGTCCTGACAGGACTTCATGTAGCGAGGGAAGGGGTCAAGGAGGGAGAGCTCGTCCTCCAGCTCTGGGAGCTGGCCGCAGGTGCACGGCACGTCCCCGGGCTCTCGGGCTGGGCCGTCTGCAGGGGCGGCCGCGGGGGTCTTCTCGAGCCGCGCCCCCGCATCCTGGAGCCTGTCAGGAGTGTCTGGGCCGCAGAGGCTGGTGGCGGCCCCCTCCCCAGTGGCACTTTCGGGGGAACTCTCTCCAGAGCTCTGCGAGGCATCGGTGGACGGAGGGGGACGTCCCGGGCCCTTGCCCTCGGCGCCACCCCGGGGACACTTCACCTGGCCCCTGGCCGTGCCCTGGCCGCTCTGGATGCCCAGGATCTGCGCAGGAGGCAATGTGTGGGTGTCCCTGGCACTCTGCCTGCAGCGGCCGCCCTCCTGCCAGTGCACTGTGCAGAAGGCTTTGGAGTGCACCACGCGGGCCACACCGGGCAGTGGCGTGAGTGTGCAGCTCTCCCCGGGGAACAGGTGCAGCGCCACCTTCTCCTGCACAGGCGCGGCGAGTGAGTGCTGCAGCTGCCGGTCCTCCAGCGTCTTCCGCTGCCAGAGAGGTCAAGGAGCAGCCACAGCAGCGGGCCCCACCAGCCAGCGTGAGGCCTGGCACAGAGCACCGGCCAGCGCCACCTCCCTCACCGATGGCGCGCCCGACGAGCCCCAGCCGGCCGGGGATGGCGGGCTGGGGGCAGCCACGGACACAGGGAGTCTGGGGCCATCCTCGGCCGTGCTGCTCAGCCCGCGGGCGGGGATGCCTGGCACGCCACCTTCCCCGGCCACGGGGCCCAGACACCTGAGCCCAAGGACAAGGGGCTTCAGGTTTAGTCCCGGCTCGATGCCACCCCGTGGGCCCACTGCACTCTCGGGCCAGAGAAGCGAAACCCCGTCCTCAGGCAGCACGGGCTGCGGGGCTTGGGGGAGTTGGCCTTAGCCAGGAAAGGATACAATCCGCACTTCGTGCAGCGCCCACTTCTGTTTCAAGAACTCGATGAGGCTGGAGACCTTCCGGTGGAGCTCCACGATCATCCTGCGGAGAGGGTGGGCAGGAGGCGGCCGTTACACACGGAGGGGCCTCCGAGGGCTGCACGCGGCTGCACAGCAAGACCAGGCCACGCCACTGTGGAAGGGGCATCAACGGAGGGGCCGAGGCCACGGCACCCCAGCAGGCCACACGCTCCTTTTCTAAAAAACGAACCTTTAAATCGAAATAACTAAAACCTCTCGTGCAACTGTAAAAAAAAAATAAAATAAAAGGCGATCCCCTGTGCCCTTTACACGCAGGACAAGATCTCCATCGGGACGTGACCCGCCATCCTATTCCGTCAGTGCCTTTTGGGTCCAGAAAGTGTGGCCTGAGCAGCCTTAATCAATATCAAGAAAATTTAAAACAAGGAAATAATGATGTCCAGACACAAATGAACCTCAAAAGAGTCCCATTCCCATGGGGCGCCTGCGTCTGACTTTGGCTCAGCTCATGATCTCATGGTTCATGAATTCGAACCCCGCATCGGGCTCTTTGCTGACACAGCTCAGAGCCTGGAGCCTGCTCTGGATTCTGCATCTGCCTCGCTCTGCCCCTCCCCCCTGCTCTCTCTCTCTCAAAAATAAACATTAAAAAAATTTAAAAATTTGAAAAAAAAAAAGTCCCACTCCCGGGAAGAAACCAGACGGAAAACCACGTGGGCACCATTCTCTTTAGTGAACTGTCCCCAACAGGCAAATCTAGAGGCTGACAGCAGAAGGGCGAGGGCTAGAGGCCGCAGCTGGGGGGCAGTTCTGAAAGGTTTCCTTTTGGGGTAACGAAATGTTCTGGAGCGAGACAGAGGAGATCCGCGTACAACACTGTGTGAAGGTCCTCCAGGCCCCGGAGTCAGACACCTTAAGGTGACTAACAGTAACTCTGAGAATTTTGCCTCAAACAAAAAAGAGGTGTAAACGGAAGAACGTCCACACCCAGCGCTGGCCCCGTACACAAGTCAGACGCACGTGTCCGGGGAGATGGTGAGAGAGGAGCGGAAAGGGATTGGGAGGGAAAACATGACAGGAAGGTTCTGGAGCCATCAACCTGTGACGCACAACGTCCTGTGCTCAGCCAGTGAGCACCTGCCCGCGTGGGACCCCGGGTCTGAGGGCCACGGGGAGCACATGTGGTATCAGAGAGCTCGAAGGCCCGTTCAGAGCACCGGGGGAGCCCCGCTGCTCCCCGCAGACGCCGAAGGAGACGGTACCTGAGCCGCGGGTTCTGGGCCAGGCTCTGCACGCGGGCCCAGGCATGGTTGTTCCTCGGCTGTAGCTCCACAGGGACTTTGAGGGGCAGCCGCACCGGCTTCTGGTCCTCGTCGTCACTCAAGCCTATGACAGGAAGGGGCTGTGAGAGCCGGGCCCACGGACGTCAGTGCAAAACGCAAAGGCGCGCACCAGGCAGACGGCCCCGAGAGGGAGAGCGAGGCTGGCGGGGGAGCCTGTGAGGCTCCGCGCTCTGAAAGGGGGCTGCGACGTGGCCGCTTGTGCATCTGTGAGCCAGAGCCACGGACCAGGCCGCGACGGGTCACGAGAGGGTCACGAGAGGGCCACAACACCGGCTGCCACTTGGTCTGAATGTGCGGGGCCACTGAGCCTGATTCCCTCACGGATGCACTGCCGTGACAAGGGGTTTCGAGTGCAGGTGCCGCCAACCGGCGGGACCACACTCAGCAGGCTCGGAGCCAGCGCCAGACACACTTGCGGATCGGCCCGTCCATCGTGAGCTGTGCGAGCCCCGCCCCCCGTCCGTGTCACGTACCGTCCGGGTCACAAAGCTTCTTTAGGGCTCGGCACATGGGCGCTTTGATCCGCAGGTTTCTCCCTTTGTAGCGCACGGTGGTGGCCCTGGGGACAGAGTTTCATGAAAACAGTGAAGCCTCTAAGTGACCAGCCGCTCACCGCCCAGCACACACGTGGGGCCGGCATGCCCAGCACACACAGAGCTTGAACAGATGAGGGTCCCCGCGAAGCTGCCAGGGTCACAGCTGTGCATGGCGAGACCTCATCGTGACCCTGCAGGTCCGACTGTTTTCCCACCTGAGCCTCACACTGCAGAGGACACCTGCCGGCCCTCCGACACGGTGAATGGTGCGGCGCCAGCTGCCGTTCGTCCCCTGGAAAACCCACCCCGCGGGAGCCCCCATCAGACATCAAATGCACGCCCTTCTCTCCTCCCCTTCCTCCTTGCGAGTCCCGCAAGAGACGGTCTGAGCCCCCCTCACGGTGACCACCACCGTGAACCATGGCAGCGCCGCCCAGGGAGTCCGGGCCACTCACAGGCGGCAGGCACGGTGCCACTTGCTCGTGCTCTCCGGAACTGACCTGCGGGCAGGCCCCGACTGTCACAGCTGTGGGTGACCCTCCGTCTGGAAGCCACTGCCCTGTGCCCTGCTGCTCTCACTCCGCCTCCGCTAAGTCACAAAGGACGCGTATCACCTGGAGCTGCTGTACCAAACACGGACCTCCAGGACGAGCCACCGGAAGCCAGGGAACGAATGAGGTTTGTATTTTGGAAAAATGGTCAAGGTCCGTGTATACCATTTACGATTGTGTGTCAACCAGTTTTTCGAATCCTGGCCAGCTGGGACCCCCTCCGGGAGAGCTGTGCTGTCCTTGCCAATTCATTTCTAAGAAAACCTCAGTGAAAAAGTTACAGAGCGCACAAGGGTGTAAAAAAAATGATAGATTTCTATCTGTACCTGCTTAACACAGCAGGATACACGCCGCGTGTGCACGGTTTGTGTGCACGGTTACTTCTGCAGAGGGAGGTGGGGCAGGGGGCTGGGGGTCCACTTCTGTTTTACACCGAAGTTCACACCATCTGATGTTTTTACAAGGCTGTATCGGTACACCGCCCACGTGGCTCTACAACATATCTCCGGGAAACAACACTGCCTGAAACCGGAGCTCAGAAGGCCCAGGGCGCCCTGCAGTGGAGCAGGAAACAAGGCCGCACGCCCCTCGTCCTTGGAAGGGAAACCGCTCCAACTTCCAACATGGGTCCCCGAGAGGGTAGATTTCACTGCCGTCCCCTGGGAGTGTTTCTGCGGCCAACCAGGGGGGGCGATGCGGGCCGGGGCGAACAGCCGGGGACAGCCCGCTCTCACAGGATTCCAGCAGTGACACGCCCGCGACAGCCGCCGTTGCACGCACCCACGGGTGGCGGCTGGGCCCCCCCGTGTGGGGAATCCGACACAGGACACTGAGAGCGGCACTGAGGGACGGGCAGGCGGCCCAGAGACCAAGGGACGCGGGACGCCTGCTCCTCTCCAGCGGCAGGCGGCACGACTGGGAGGACGTGCACCTCGCTCTGCTGAGGCCAGACGCCGGCCGCGCGATCATCTCAATGCGGGAAACAGACGGGGTGCTCCAGACGGACTCGGCCCGGCCGGCTCCAGTGACAGCAGCCGCTCTGGGGCTGGCGGGCCTCTGAGACAATCCAACAACACAGAGCGGGAGGGGCCGAGCCATGGGGCACCTGCGCATGTGATAATCACATTTTCCGTTAAACTGCTGTTTCCTGACTTCCCTTTTTTTTAAGTGAAATTGAGCAGCCCGTTGGTAAGACCAGAAAACATTCTGAGATCACAATCCCTTCCCTCTTCTCTCAAATCGAAGTTCCATGAGTGGCCTGAGGCCAGAGCCTGCGGGGCAAAGCCCGTTGGAGCCCAGCTCTGGGAGGGAAGGCCGCAGCGCCCCCAGGCCAACCTCTGATCAAGGTTCACACAGAAGGCTCCGTGCAAACCCCCCACACCGTTGCTGCTGTGACACAACTGGCAACAAGCTAATTCCTCTGCGCACGTGCACGGGAGCCTGGCTTTCCTGTCCGCAAAATCACGTGATGACCCCTATGCAGCCCGCCTATGACCGCCCTAGGGAGAGGCGACCCCGGGGCTCTCGTCAGTCCGTTTGCTCCCAAGTCGCACAGCTACGTAACCGAAGGACATCCATGGTCACTGAACAAGGCCTGCACGAGGAGGCTGGCCGGGAAGGTACTTAAGTAAGTGCTCCGCGAGTTCCAGCCTGAAATGAAGCCGCAGGTCTCCGGGCACCGTGCTGACCGCCCCCACCTGCTTCATCGTTAGGGGCGTTCGCTCCGGTCGTGGGGACCAGGGGGCGGCTGCTGGGAGAATGAACACATCAGGCAGTGGGACGGAGGGAAACCTGGAGACAGACTTGCACAGCAGGGCCCGCGGGCTCCACACCGGGACCCAAAAGCGCCAAGGGAGGAAGGACAGACGGAGCTGGAGTGAGTGGATGCACACAGGCCACAGACCCCAACTCCAGCATAAGCCACGCGTCACGCATCCTGGACCGAAGTTTCCAGCCGTAAGCCTCGCACACGAAGACACGCAGCAGCGTGTGACTTTCGGGCACAAAGTCCTCGGAGGAGCCCGAGATCGCAGCCCCGAGAGGGAGACGGCAGAGGCGCCTCAGCGGGACTGGGCACCACGAAAGCGGGACAAGCCGCGGACCAGGGGGAAATTCTGCCCGTTGCCTATCCGACACCAAACTCACGTCTGGGAGGAGGGAAACAAAGGCAAGAAAATGCAGTTTCAGTTAAACCTCTTTACCGCCTGCAGCCCCGACACCTGGATCACACGCAGCGTGACCTTCCTCGAGGAACGCACGCCAGCCTCCCTGGCTTAAAATTTTTGTTTGATTAAAGACTAAAAGTTACCTTATCATGACAGCAGCTAGCCCCTCAAGGTCCTGAAAGCCTTGCTTCCAAATTCCTTGGAGACTCAGGCTGTCCCTAACCCCCACTAACCTAAAAGTACATACTCAGCCCCTCCTCACAGCCCCAGTGCAGCTCCTTCTGTCCACGGGTCCTGTCCTGCTTTAATGAAATCACCTCTTTGCACCAAAGATGTCTCAAGAATTCTTTCTTAGCTGTTTGTTCACGAACCCCACGGTACGACACTTTAAGAACTCTCTAAACTCAGTGATAAGGAAACGGGCGCAAGATTTGAGCAGGCCTGTCACCAGAGACAGACGGACAAACACCAGATGCTCAAGGCGGTCAGTTGCCAGGGAAATGCGCACCAACACCACCAGGAGATGCCACCGCGGCCCACGAGCACGGCTCAGAACAGCCCGAAGGCTGAGCATGCAGGGCGTGGGCAGCGCCCGGGACCGTCCCTGGAGGGCGGCGCGCCAGCTGCCCACGAAGTGGCACATGCCCACCTGTGGACTAGCCCGGGTGACCCAGAACACACACCCGCAGGCCAAGGGGTAGAGCGACTCCTTCTGTGTAACAGCCCGTGTTCCTCGCTGGGGGACAGACCGAGGGACAACCGCAGGGGGGAGGGGGGCACTGCTCTGCAGGAAAAGCCACAAACTACGGACCCACAGGGATAGATCTCAAGAGTACACTCAGCAGAAGATGCCAACCTCCAAAGGCCACATGTGGCGTGACCCCATTTGGATGGCGCTCTGGGAAAGACAGGACCATGGGGGACAGAGAACAGCTGAGGGGCTGCCGGGGCTGGGTGTGGGGGGCGGCCACGAGGGGGTCCGGGGGTGACGGCACCACCGTATCTGGATGGGGGTGGCACTCAACTCCGTGCACCTTTTAGAACCCGGAACATTAAGTGAAAGAAACCAATCTGAAAAGGATGTCTGCCATGCGACACCAACTCAGCGACATTCTGGAAAAGGCAGCTGTGCAGACACTCAAGGTGGGAGGGCACCAGGGGCCGGGAGGAGGGAAATGATCGGTGGAGCACGGGGGACTCCCGGGGCAGTGACACTACTCTGCAGGACCCTGGACCAGCAACTCAGGACACGGCACATTTCACCGTTGTTTACGTGCTCTCATGACACACACGCACTGAGGACATTTGCTCAAAACCCACTCACTGAGTGGCACACGCCACGGACCACAGAGGAGTCCACAGTCCAGCAGGGGGAAAGACACATCAAAACGCAGGACAAGTAACACACACCCCTGCATGCGCGCGCGCGCGCGCACACACACACACACACACACACAAACGGGACTGCCCTCTCCGTCGTCCGGAGCTGGTGCAAGTGAGCACACGCAGCGGACGCACCGTTGCCCCGGTAAATCCAGGCGAAGGGTACGGAGATGTCTGACACACCGCTGTTTCAACCTTCCTGGTAGCTGACCAATAAAATTTTCTGGAAGATTAAGAGCAAGACCATCTTGCTTCTTAAACACAGAACAGTTTGGTGTCTGATACTCATGTATCCAAGCAGACAAAGCAGCTGGGGGCACCTGCCGTCGATGTGCTTCTCCGCCTGGGATGGGGGGGGAGTCCCTGGAACCCCGACTGACCAGTAAGGAGCCGGAGAGGTGAGCCCCCGCGGCACCGGATGGAGTGCCGTGCTGACCAGTCACACGTGAAAGATGCAGGACAACTCACGTAGTCCCAGGGCTGGGGAGGGGCGTCCCAGTTCACAGCTGAGGGACGACCAAGAGCCTGTCATCGAGGACACGGATGGTGTGGCAGAAGGAAACAGCAGTCAGAAACCTGAATCCCAGTGAGGCGTGCAGCCTGCCACCCACAGCTGTGTTCCGGAGATTCTCCCAAGCACTCCCACCCCCACCCCCTGGCAACAGACGCAGTGACCGGGCCAGGAGGAAGGAGGAAGCAGGAGCCAGGCACCGTGCCCTGTGCCGAAACTTCTGGAGCCCAGGGCCTCATGAGCTCCACGCTGAAGCTGGCTCCTACGCGTCCCGGACCCCTGAGGTCTCAGGGCCAGCACTGGGGGGGGGGTCTCCCTCACCCCATAGCCCTCCAAGGGCTCCTACATGGTTCTACCACCAGGGAGCTACAGCACCCATGCATGATGAGGCCCAGCCAACGCTGAAGCCACAAATGTTACATTTTCAGTGCCAGAAATACAGACAAATGCACTTTTATAAATACGGTCCCGGACAGTAAACATGGTAATAGCAGATTAAAGCTAATAAAAGAGAACACCTTTCCCCCATGTGGAACTTTTCTCTTCTGAACAAAGGCACTCTTGTTAAAGGTTCAAATAATAAAAAACATCTGTGAAGTCAAGAACGGGGGCATCCCACCACCTGGGGGGCTCAACTGGTTAAGCCTCTGACTTCAGCTCAGGTCATGATCTCACGGTTCATGGGTTCGGGCCTCGCATCATGCTCTGTGCTGACAGCTCAGAGCCTGGAGACTGCTTCAGATTCTGTGTCTCCCCCTCTCTCTGCCCCTCCTCTGCTCACATCTCTCTCAAAAATAAACATAAAAAAAAGAACGGGGGTGCCCCTCACATCTACCATCCTAAGAGAACCCCGGTGAGGTGGGAGCCACGCACTGAGCCACCCTGCTGCGGCCACGCAGCCACACGCACACCCAACCTCACTTCCAAACCCAAGAACACAGGCCACCAGTCCCACAGGCCCAGGAACTGGTCTCTCTGTGACACCCCTTCACTAGCGAGAGCGAATCTGAGATGTTAACAGGGTGGCTCGCCACCGATCTGACTGCTCCCTAGAGGTGGGGCTGTGGGGTCAGAGGGCGCGCACACTGAGCTCCCACTGTCCGCGGGCACCACTGTGGGCAGCCGGAGCTCTGACAGCTCTCTGCCCACGCCCACCACTATGAACAGGGCCTGTCTGTCCCCTTCCTTCCTATCCGGAGCAGAGTGGGGTGGCACCAGGAGGGGCCTGGGGAGGTGGGAGGTAAACACTGACTCCCCTTCTTGATCTGGGTGGGGCCGCAGCAAACTCCCACACTCACAGGGCTGAGCAGGAAGGAGGGAAGGGGTGCGGCGTGACTCTGGCTGCAGCCCCACACGCCTGCGGATTCACAGGATTCACCGGGGAAGCCAGACACCCTCCCACGCCCTCAACCTGACCTGCCACTGTCAGCCTTGACCTTGTTCTCGGGGTGTCGTGGTGTCCGGGTGGCTCCTTCCTGCCTCCCTGCATGCAGCCCACACCGAGACGCAGGGAGCTATGTGCCCCTCCTGCCACGCAGAGGCTCTACACAATGACGTGGAACCCTGCCCGAGAAGTTCATCCCTTGACCCCCACGGAGTCACCCAATCGCTGACCACATTGGTCCAGAATTGTGCACGTTTACTGTTTACGGGTCATAACCCAACTGTAAACATCCAAGCAAACAGGGAGCCCTGCTTGTCCAGAGCCATCCTGACCATCACATCATGTCTGGGCTTTTCTGTGACAATCCCTCGCTGAGACTGAGGGCACCTGGCGTCGTGTCTGCGGTCGCCCGGGCCTTCGGGGCCCCCAGCTCAGGGCCCGGGGCTCCCCAGTCTCCGGCGGCCCCCACCACCGATCCTCTGGCCACTTTCAAACTTCTCAGAACATGCCTTTCTTCACACCAGATCAGGCGTGAGGCATCCGGCCCACGTGCCCTTCCAGAAAATCAGAGACCACCCTCCCCCTGTGCGGGCCCTCCCAGCAAGACCAAGCCAGAGCCTAAGACGGAGCCAAACGAGCTCATGGCTTTCCCGTCAAACTGTACACGCGCTGAGCACAAAGAACCAGGAAGAGGCTCAGCCAAGGACTCTGGGGCGACTCAAGTACAAGGCCCAGTGAGAGCTCCCCCAGAGTCGCATCGGGGAGAGCACTCCACCTCACGGGGAGGCGTCTGGGCAGATCGGTGGCGAGCCGCCATGTTAACATCTCAGATTCGCTCTCGCTAACGAAGGGGCATCACAGAGAGACCAGTTCCTGGTCTGCTGGGCAGACAAAGTTAAGGTCAGAAAGCGCCTTGGCCAAGGGCGCCTCGCCTTCCCTCGAAGGTTCCTCGAGCGCACACAAGCCGCTCAAAGAGCCCACAAGCTCAGAAGCTGTGGGGGGGGGGGTTGGGGGGCTGTGACAAATGACCCACAAGGCCACAGCTGGCGGCCTCCAGGAGGCTCCGTCTGTGTCCGCCCACAGACACGAGTTTTGAAGGCGACCTGCACTGCCCGGCAGCGGGGCTGAATCGGGCTCTCCGTGCAGCCTTCACCATTGGGCCTGTTCACATAGAAATAAGCCCCGGACTGAACAGGAGGATCCGTGAGGGGAGACGCTGGGCTGCAGCCTGAGAAGTCAGCGGCCGGCCCCACTGTCAGGGACTCACACCTGAGGGACAGGGCTTGCAGGCCATCCGACCCCACGAGGAGGGAGAAAAGGGACCAGGGGTGCAGGAAGGCCGTGTCTGTGGAGGCAGCAGAGACGACTAGCCTCCCATCAGGGGGGTCTGGGGGAGGGCAGGGGGTTCCACCTGAGCCGAGGAGCAGGGGTCTGGGGAGAGTCCGGCGGGGGGGGAGGGGCGGGACAGACACAGCAGCCAGCGACAGGGACTGGCCAGGTGAGAAATCCCCACACACAGGACCCGCAGACCCTGGAACGGGGGGTGGTCAGGGCACCTGTGAGAGGCCGAGGCCCCAAGAGGGTGGACGGAACCGGACAAGCTGGGCTGCACCGCCTCCACGTGACCGGGGAGAAGAGCGAGCGGTGGCCCGAAGGGCGGAGTGTGGGGTCAGGGGCTTCCCAGAACTGCGGGAGACTTCCAGCTGGGGCCCAGGAGACGCCTAGGACACGACGGGATTTATAACTCGACGGACAGAAGTGAAGGACAAGTTAGACCTGGGACCCTCACCCAGAAAGGGGAACAGAGGCCCTGGGGAGCGCTGACACAACCCACGGAGGGCACGCAGGGGCACAAAGCTCAGCACAGCACCGGGACGGTCCCAGCAGGGGCGAGGGAGGAGAGATGACCGGGCAGTCTCGGGGCTGGAGGCCGGGACCCCCTAGCGGGGCTGACGGAGTGCAGGAGGCACAAGGCCAGCTCCGGAGTGGGGGCCAGTGGGCGAAGTGCCATGGGACAATGGAAGATGGGGCACATGGCAGGGGCCACACGTCACCTCTGCGGCAGGAACGGCCACCGCAGTCGGTCGGGCTCTGCGAGCAGGAGAAGCCGTGAGAGTGAGGGCAGAACGCAGCGTCAGGCCCTTGCGGGGCACGGGCCCAGCGGGCGTGGGAAGAGCAGCCCAGGAAAGGGGCCAGGGGGCAACGGGGAAGCGGGGGAGGGCCCGCTGTGGTGAGAGGAGAAGGAGCTCCCCAACATACAGTTGGGGGCGGGGAGGGACCCGTGGGAAGCACGAGGCAGGGAGCAGCCCAGGCCAGGCCTCCTGCCCTCCGGGGGCTCTGAGACCATGAGCCTGAACCCCGGGGAGGGCAGCACTTCAGGACCTCGCGGACAAGGGGGAAGAACACTGACAGCGGGAAGGGCACACGCGCCCCCGCAGCGGCAGCGCTCCCACGACGGTACTCACCCCGCCTGGATGAGCTCGTTCAGCTTCGTGGCGTTCTTGTCGTCCATACCTAAAAGTAAAAGTAAACAGACGTGACCACGGAGTAGTTCAGAGCAGAACAGGTAGAGTCTTCCGGCAGAAGGCAATCACCCCACTTCCCTCACGGAACATCACGAGCCCTCTGGCAGCTGCAGCTCCGCCCGCACAGCTGGCGCTGAGGGTGCCGTCCGCTCCCGCACGTCCCTCCTTCCGCGGGGACTTTCTCAGGGGACCCGCTGCCTGCCTGCTCCCCGACCCCCGCCATGCCGAGCCTCTCCCCGTCCCTAGCCTCCGCGCTCAGGGACCCGCGTCTCAGGGCACCCAGCAGGCACGCCTCTCCCCCCAGGCTCGCGTCGTCTGGGGGCCCAATAGCGTCAGCCGTGGACGCTCGGGTGTCCGGGGGGATGACTGACGAACCGAGAGCCTGTGCGTTCGCTAGAGCAGACGCCACGCTCCTGTGCCTGCCCGGCGTTACTGCTGTCCTCAACAGGGGACACAGCCCGCGCGCGGAGCAGCCGGGACGTGCTGGGGGTCTGCGGGCCACTGCGAAACTCATTCAACTCGTGCGTACGTTTTGGGGAAGAAACAGCACGCCATAAACACACATCCCGATGGAAAACCCAGACGAGAACAAAATCTAAAGTAGCCCGAGGAGTGTAGCGCGTCCCCCACAGAGGAGCGAGGACACAACGGGGAGCGGCCTCTCGCCAGGACAGTGGCGGCCGGGGACGGGGAGTCACAGCTTTGGAGTGAAAAGAGCAGAAACTGGCAATCCAGAGCTCCACGTCCGGCCGAAACACGTCTCAGGAACGAGCACAAGCCGGGGCTCCTGGGGGGCTCAGTCAGTGAAGCGTCCGTCTCCTAACTTCAGCTCAGGTCACGATCTCACGGTTCGTGCGATCCAGCCCCGCGTCGGGCTCTGAGCTGACAGCGCAGAGCCTGCCTAGGATTCTCTCTCCCTCTCTCTCTATCCCTCCCCTCCAGCGGCTCGCCCTCCCTCTCAAAAACAAACATTAAGAAGAAAAAAATAAAAAAAAAATGAAAACGGCATAAAGCTTCAGAGACAGACTAGCCACCGAGAGAACTCACAACCACACGCGACGACCGCGTGCCGACACCGACAAGGCCAGCCCCGCGCTGAGCGGAAACGGTCGCCACGGGGCCGGCCCCTCGGCAAGAAGCACGGCAGCCGAGAGGCCAGCGCGCGCAGCCCTGCCCACACAGGCACCATCGCGGCAGCGGGCCAGCGGGGATGCCGCCTGACGGCGGCGGGTGCGGGGCCAAGCGTGTGGCCCGGGGCCGGCCTGGCCCGGGGGCTCGCGGGCATGTGAGCAGAGAGCAAAGGGGAGGCAGAAGCTGACGGGCAAAAGGGGAGGGATGGGTCCGTTGGTGCTGGGTCTGGCCGAGGACAGACAGAAAGCCCGGGGGGCGGAGCCGCTACCGCCTGAGGGCTCGGGTCACCAGGAGGGCGGCACCCAAGGAGCCTAAGCACACGACCGCCCTGCCCCCACAGGGACCACCCCCACAGCCCCAGCGGGAGACTCAGTCCTGGGGGCGAAGCGCCACCTGCCACGTGATAGCCGCGGAGCCCACAGTCACTAGTTTTCATCAAACTGGAAAGTCCTCAGCCCCGGGGACGGCGCCCAGGACAGGAGCTGCCACGATGCTGGACACAAGGAGAGCGTGTCCGAGGCCCAGGAACACAGCAGAGACACCACGTCCGCTGCGTCAGGATTCACGCGTGTCCCGAGACCTCAGGGACAAAAGGCATATTCATTACAAGCACGCTCTGAGTACGTCGCGTGTCCCGTGCAGCCTGGAGGCCGCAGCGTGCAGACGCCCTTCCCTGCAGACTCACAAGACGACACAACAGTGTCCTGGTGAATGGACCCGTGGTGGGGGGGCGCGGGGCTCCGACAGAGCCTCAAAAGGGTGCGTGTGTTCGTGTGCGTGTGCGAGAGAACGGGTGTGAGTGTGACGTGCGGCTGGGCGGAGGGGAGGGGCCAACGAGGCAGCAGCGGTAGCACTGGGTCAGCTGACTGCGAGGTGGCAGTAAGAGGAGCTGAGGTCCAAGTCCAGGGTACCCCGCAGTGGTCGGGGGGGTGACAGGACGTCGCCCGAGGTTAGGGAGCAAGGGGCTGACAGGAAATCAAGGCCAGCATCACACAGACGGGCCAAGAGCGCGCTGGCTGAGACGCAGGCACCGCCCATCAGAGGACGTGGGGACAGCCGGGCTGGCGTGTGCGGAGCCACCCATAAACGCCCGTCCCCCTGCCCCTCTGCTGCCTCCACGCCGCCACCCTGCCGCCCCCTCTGAGCGGCCCCTCACGAGGTGTCAAGGGGCCTCGGGAGCGGCTCTGCAGGCGAGTGCTCTTCCCTGTGTGACGGTGGCCAGTGACACCCACACAGACAAGCATGCCCCTCTCATTGGAGGTCACACGGGGAGGCGAGGTCGGCCGCCAGCCGCTCGGGGCCCCAGGAAGCCAGAGCAGCTGTACGTCTAGCGGGAATCTGGTTGCAAGGAGATGAGCCGAGAGGCACCTGCGGAGGCGCCTGGACCCCGCCAAGCCCCAGTGTCTCGAAAGACCGAATGCAAGGCTGCTCTCGTCAGCGGCCCCAGGGACGCCACGGATACAAGTGGGACCATGTCCCCAGCTGGCCCTGACTGGCGCCTGGATAGGCGTGAATGTTCCGGGAGAGCTGAATGCGGACAGGTAAGACCGAGGCGCGTCGGGGTGGGGACAGGACAGCAGGCGTGTAGGATAACGTCCCTGTGCTCAGGCTACAGGCTGAGCGGTGAGGGCTGGAATGCCCGGGCGAGAGCGCGCACGCGCAGAGAGGGGTGTCTATGGCACGTTAGCCTGAGGGTAAGCAAAGGCACGAGGGGCCGTCGGGCTCGCCAGCTCACTGCACGGACGAGGTTTGCGAGACTCAAGTCGGAGGGAGAGGAGAAGAGCCCTGGCCACAGAGACCCGATGGCAACAGGCCAGCAGGCCGCGGGAGTAGCAGCCGCGAGCGCGTGCGGGACCCCCCGGCGCCCCATACTCACAGCCCCCGACCTTCTTGCGCAGCTCGCCGTAGCAGATCAGACCGTACAGCTCCTGGGACGACTTCTTCAGGCCGCGGGAGAACACTGCAAGACGAGGAGCGGACTCGGCGTTAGAGGGGAGGACGCACACGCCGGGGGCGGCCAGCGCGCGGCACGGGAGGGGCGCGTGGGAATCGGAGCGGAGAGCACACAGGACACACGGACGCTTCTCAAATTTGCAAAATAAGAGGTTAAACGAGAAAACCGGGGAGGGGCTAGAAAATGAGTGGCATCCGGGCAGCGTGATGGCCCCCAGGAGCAGGAACTGGGATGTCGGTGTGGCGTGACCATTCCATCTGTCCCCCATCTCTCTCCGCGCACACAGAATCCGCCGGAGCTCCCGTGTGAGGCCGGCAGCCCCAGGACCGGGGAAGCTGACCGCTGGCCAACCCGCCCCGGGCCTGGGGCCACACGGAGGAGCCGCGGCGGTTAAATGTACAGACACCCGCTCTCCCCCACCTTCTGAACGCCAGACCCGCTTCGTGGGGAAGCAATGCATCCGGGTCAGACGGCACACATCCCAGCCCGCCCGCTAGGTCCTGGCCTTTGGTGTGAGCAGGTTTCCAGAAGCTCCGGAAATGACTGAAGACACACTCAGGACAGAATGCATCCATCCCCCTTTTCCTGCAGAACTGCTGCCTGGAGCCGCCCTGGACCCACGCGGCGTGCTAGGGACGGCAGCACAGAAAGAGGGCAGGCCCTGGGTCCCTGGCCCCCGCCTGGACCGCCTGCCCCCTGAGGTCTGAGACATGAAGGAACCCTTCCATGTGATCCGAGTGGCCCCAGCAGCCTGGCGCCTCTCACATCACCTCACCCTCCACTGTCCTCACGACTGCTCTCTCCGGCTTCTCCTCGGAGACCCCTTCCCAAAGTCCCCGCATCACCCGCGTGTGATTAAACCACCAGGAAGAGGAAAGTAAACTACGTTAGCAAGAAGAAAATAAGACCTTGAATAAACGATCTAAAGCAAAGGCCCCAAACCCCGCAGAGGCCGTGAGGAGCCGGAGACCGCTACCACCCCCGGTCAACTGCTCCTGAAGGTTCTTCTGACAAACATGCAAGGCCTCGCTGGATTCCCACAGGGACTGCTACTCTGGACGCTCTAGGACCCCCGGGCAGCGGACGAACAAGCACAGGCCGTACCAGCACAGGACGGTGACAGCCATGCAAGGGGAACGAGGCTGTAACCCCTGCAGCGACGTGGATGCACTGAGAAAACTCGATGCTCGGTGAGGAGGCCACGCACAAAGGCCACGCGCTGTTGGATACCGTCCGTGGGAACATCCAGAACAGTGGATCTATGGCTGCCAGGGGCTGAGGGGGGCGGGCGGCTGGGCAGCGCCGAGCTAAGCGCCCGGGCACACCACAAGGGGAGGGTGGCCGCCACCGGCGTGGAGCGCGCCGCAGGATCAGCCAGAGCCCCAGGCAGAGCCATCAGCTCAACAGAAGGATGGCTCCTCTCGCGAGGCCGCTACCCTGGGACCCCAAGAAGCACACAGATGAGGTAAAGGATGGTGGGGACATGGCCACGCCGTACAGAAGGGACGCGTGCTGGGTCTGACCCCGCGGGGCCTGCCGTGGAACCGACAGGTGGTGCAGGAGTGGGACCTGAGGGCAGTGGCTAGTCTGTCCCTCGGCCCAGAGTCAGGTAAAGAGCCAAAAAACAGGAGGACCTGCCGGGACCAGGGGGTTCAGGCGGCTATCCAGGGGGAGGAGGTGACAAAAATACTTAGAGAAAATCGACTCTAAGTGCCTCTCAAAACCGAACGAGAAAAAGCCTAGTGTGCGTGGCACTGCATGTGCCCTGGGGACCTGAGTGCCCCTGAGACAGCGGCCACTCCGGCCACGGTGCGGTCGGGGTGAAAGACAGTGTGCTCACTGGCGGCCCCAGAGTCACCTCCTCCATCCCCACCCTGCGCTTGGGCCCGCGGGGAGTGTTCTCATCCGAAGAGAGCTCTCCAGGACCAGCCACCGGGGGCAGGGACCCCTCTCTCAGATGACTGAAAGCCGCCAGAGAACAGGATGTACAGCACGAAAAGAGAAAGTACAAAAAAAAAAAAAAAAAAAAAAAAGACACGAAGAGCCACCATCATTCCTGTGGCTGCCGGCAGGGAAGGGGTTTGTGAAGATGACAGGTGTCATCAAGTCTTGGACTTGACGGGATCTGGACCGGTACTGACATTTTCAAATAAAGCAGTGATCCGAGCAGCACCCTCAGGCGGGGCCGAGCACAGCCATCAAGCACACGGACGCCGCGGGGACAACCTGGCTGACTGGCTGCCACACACCCAGGCCAGCAGACAATCTTCCGTTAACGGTCACGTGGATGCCGAAAGCAAACTAACAAAACAGCAGCAGCAAGAGAGCTGCCGACTCTGACCGGGGGCGGTGGCCATCCACAGGACGGGCAGGCCGGGAGAAGGTGCTGGAATCGCCCACCCCTTTGTGATCTGCTCTCCCCATGAAGGCGCCAGGCTGGACAAGAGGCCCCCGCGGCCGGGAGCACCGGGCTGGGGTGGGATCCCCCCGCTTCATGCTGTAAACACAGGCATGCGCGTCCCCTGCGAAGGCTGGAGGGGCGCCCCCGAGGCGCCAGTGGAGGGTGCTCCCACGGGGGGCGGCGAGCGCTCTGTCGGCCAGACAGCAGCTCGGTGGGGCCGCACGCTGCGCAGAGCCGGGCACCGCACACGGGGCCTTGGCGGGAAGGCAGACGTGCCCAGGAGCAGGACGAGACCCCACAGGGAGACGCGGCTCATTCCACGTGTTCTGTGAGTTTCCGAGAGGAAAGGCTTTCTGAAGGAGGAGGGTGCTGTGTGGATGGGGATGCCGCCTGCGTCACTTCAAGACACTGGAAGTGACCTGCTGGTCTGAGAAGAAAGGAAGTTTTCTCATCTGCAGTAACGTCGCTGAACGGAGGGCACACGGAGAAATCGCACAGCGGCGGGAGAGGTGGCCTGAAAGCCGACGTACAAGGGACGGAGAGTGAGCAGCTGTCCTGGGAAGATGGTGGTGGCGTCTGGGGAGAGGGCGCGGACCCCCACTTGCCATCCTGCGGGCTCGGCCAAGTGTCTCCGGTCTGAACCCAGGTTCCCTCGGGGTGAACTCCGTGTGCCCTCAGGGTGGTGGGCTCAGCGAGCAGGGAGCAGGCCGGCGGATCGGGCTGCGGGGGACAGGGCAGGATGCGGGCCCAGCACACCCAGCCCTGCTGTGGATATGGTGACGTGGAGGGCAGATTAGGAAGGGAGGGACCAAACGGGGAGAAGAGCGACAGTCTAGAGCAGGACGGAGGGGTCCAGGTGGAGGGGACAGACACCAGGAGCCCCAAGGTACAAACAGCAGGACTCTGGCAGGTGAGAGATGTCCACAGAGATTCAAAGAAGAAAAAGTTCAAGGGACAGCATCAGGTGACAACCGTGACCGTCTGGAGCTCAGGCGCCCTGTCCCCAAAGGCTCCCACGCTGGCCGGCGGCAGCGAGAAAGGACTCCCCTAGGGAAGGGTTTGGCAAATGCACCCCATGGCGTCTCCTTGGAAAGGAAGTGCCTGGGGTACACGGCAACGCACACCTGCGTACGTGCCGTCTACAAGTGGGCTCAGACCGCAGCAGTTCTGGTGAAGACTCTAAACCCCAAAGTCCAAAACGTTTGCCATATGGCCCTTTACAGAAAGACACGCCTTGAATGGTGCTCTCCGGGCCTTTCTAAGGCCAGAGGAGGAAGCCCAGATGCCGGCATCCTGATCTGCGGGGGACCCAGGGAGGAGGGGCGAATGGGACCCGGGCAGCGCTGGCGCCCGCGTGGCCCAGGCAGCAACACGCGAGTCCCCAAGGACTGACACAACAAGCTCACGGCAAAGGCCCAAAGCGGGAACGACCACAGCTGTCAAGGTCGGCCCACGTGAGGATTCGTACTGTTTACACAGAAGGGTCAGAAACGGGCAGAGGCGGTAGACGCAGACGTGTGCGGTGGCGGAGCCACGAGTGAGGCTGTGGGAGCGAAGAGTAACACCGAGAAGGGTGGGATCAGTGACCGAGTGCTGGCGTGACACGTGGGGACAGAGCGGCTGCTCCGAGCAGGACGTCAGACCCGTACCGGGCAGTACAACCCAGGCCTGCCCGCACCCGCGGCCTCGCCTCGCGCCCCTCCCAGTGCGGGACACAGGCCCGAGCGGGAGGAGCGCACTCAGCCTGACCGGCGGCCCCCAGGCGCGCCAGCAGCCGCCCCCCCCCACCCCCCACCGGGGCTCGGCCAGGAGAGAACACGACCGGAGGGCGCGTCGGGTGCGTGTGCCGGAAACCAGCTCCCGCGACCGGCCGCCGTGACCCCGCCCGCCCGGCGGCCTCGCACCCTCACCGTTATCGAAGTCGATGTACTTGGTGATCTTGTGCCACGTGCGGTAGTAGAAATGGCGGACCTGCTCTTTATTCTTCACCATGCTCGCGGGCTTGCCTTTCTTCCTGTACTTCAGGGCGATGTTGTTCTGGATGGCTTCAAAGTCCTTCCCGTGCTGGAAAATTAAGCGCAGGTGAAAGGCGCAGAGGTCACAAGGCCGCCTCCCGCACCACGCACACACGCCCGGGAAAGCAGAGAGGGGAACGGACGGCGCCGCCGTCAAGCGCGTGTCCTTCACGCCGTCAGCTTCAACCTCGCCTCCCTGGAACGTCAGGGTTGTTTTTTGTCGTTGTGGTTGTTGTTTTTATGAAACCCCAAAGACATGCATGAAAACTTAGATTTGAACTCAAACAACGGATAAAGCAGCAATAGAAACTCAGGGATACCACTGTCAAAGCAGAGGAGACCAAAGAGGCAAGGCCCCGGGGCAGGAGGACACAATGCTCATCACTCAGATGAAGGGCTTGATGCCCAGAGTCCCTCCCCTAGAGCCCAGGAAAGAAGACAGCGCCGTGAAGACAACCGTGGGACACAACCCAAACACGATGGAGCCCAGAGTGCCGGTCGCCTGGCTCCTGAAAACAGGACATCAACTATCCAGAACCATCCTCACTGCTCTGCTCAAAGAGCGCGTACCCCATGCTCAAACAGGGGCAGCCACTATACGCACGCAGAGAACCACACAACACGCTCTGAATACGTCTACAGGCCATCCTTCCTTCAACACCTTCATGCAAAGGCTGAGCATTTCTGGGATTTTCAGATTGGAACTGATGCTCGCGGTCACCACCAGCACAGGTCAGGGGCCGATGACACTCCATCGAAGCTGAGGCTGTAAGGAGTCCTGGGGACAGCCCAGAGGTGACAGCAGCCCGGCAGCACCGTGCACCCCCAGCACCCCTATCCTGGTTTCTACATCCCCCTTCCCAAGAGGAACCAGGGCCTCTAGGAGAGATGGGCGCAGGGCAAGTACCAGCGAGGCTGGAATATCTTGCTGTGCGTGGATGGCAAGTGCCTGTGACACCCCCGGAGCCGGGGGTGGGGTGGCGGAACACAGGAGGCAACCTGAAGAGGCTCCCAGTGGCTAAATCTGCAACAATTCGGGCAAAACCAACAAGGGTATAAACAGACCACGACCCACAGACTGGCCTACACATCCCTGAGTCTGCAGACTGCAAAGAACTACTGAATTCATACCTAAATAGGGGAGATGGGGGAGCTTTTTCTTGCACAAGATTTCCAACTAATGAGTGTGGGAATAACAGAGTCAGAAGACCGTGACTGGGCAAACACCATGACGACGGCTATTTCAGGGAAGAAGTGGCAAGGGCTGCTAGAGTTGGTGGAAGAAAGAAAGAGAAACAGGAGATTTATTTACGCATCCTCGAAGTGAAAAGAAAAGACCAGGCAGTACAGGGCCTGGCAGGTGCCACCTGAACGCAGTGATGGAGGGTCACACCCCAGGATGGGACGGAACACATCACACACTCTGGACAGGACGCACCCAGGACAGCCCACACTCCGGGGCACTCTTGACAGAAATGCAGAACGTCTGCTTAGTCGTAGGGGACGCTCAGAGAAGCCCAGCCCTAGGAGCGTTCCTCAACCTAACAGACCACAGGTCTTCACAAGCGTCCAGGTCGAGAGCCCAAGAAATGGGGCCCCCGATGGAGCGCTCAGGAGTCATGCCCACTAACTGCAACACGCGACCCCTCCAGAAAGGACACAGCGGGGACCCCAACTAAACCTACCAACACCTGCCAGTCAGCAAACGCTACAGCACCCACGTCGAATCTCCTCGTGCTGGTCACACCGAGGCTACGTGAACGCCGGGAAAGGGCACGTGGAATTCTTTGTACTCTTCCTGCAATTTTTCCCTCCAAGTCTGAAGCTACTTTAAAATGCAAAGTTAAGGGGCGTCTGGGTGGCTGAGTTGGTTAAGGGTCTAACGTGATTTTGGGGGATGGAGCCCTGTGTCGGGCTCCGTGCTGACATCACGGAGCCCCGCGTGGGATTCTCTCTCTCCCTCTGCCCCTCCCCTGCTTGCTCTCGCACTCTCTCAAAATAATAAACATTTTTTTAATGAAAAATTAAAGTTTAAAAAAGAGCTTGTTCACTGTTTAAAAAACAGGTTGGGGGGGCGCCTGGGTGGCTCAGTTGGTTACGCGTCCGACTTCAGCTCAGGTCATGATCTCACAGTTCGGGGGTTCGAGCCCCATGTCAGGTTCCGTGCTGACAGCTCAGAGCCTGGAGCCTGTCTTCAGATTGTGTCTCCCTCTCTCTCTCTCTCTCTGCCCCTCCCCAACTCGTGCTCTGTCTCTGTCTCAAAAATAAACTATAAAAAAAATTAAAAACAAAAAACAAAAAAGCAGGTTGGGCGCCGGGTGGCTCAGTCAGTTAAGCGTCCAACTTCGGCTCAGGTCATGATCTCACGGTTTGTGAGTTCAAGCCCCGCGTCAGGCTCTGTGCTGACAGCTCGGAGCCTAGAGCTGCTTCGGATTCTGTGTCTCCCTCTCTCTGACCCTCCCCTACGTGTGCTCTGTCTCTCTCTCTCTCTCTCTCAAAAATAAGTAAACATTAAAATTTTTTTTAAAAAACACACACAACAGCAGGTGAAACGTGAAAAGCGTCAACACCTTCCTCTGGGAGCCCCGCCCCCCACGAGGGGCTCAGCCCTGGATCAGAGCCACGAGGGAGCAAGTGCAGGCGGCCTCTCCGTCTCAGTTTCACAGCCCGGCGGGAACCGAGCCCAGAGGCACACTCAGGCTGGAACCAGAATGCGGTTTGGGGAGTCCCAAAGTCGGGAGCTAAGACGCTGCCTCCCGAGTGTTTGTGGCGCTTGTCAGCATGGGCTTCCAGCTTCTGACGCTCCTGTTACACCTCCCTCATCGAACTCCGCCCTTCAGGGGACTTGTGTGCGTCCCAGGGCTGCCCCCGTGCTGTCCTTAGGGGAGCCTGCAGCTCCGAGTCCCCCGGTGACCACGAAGCGCAGTTTCGGCCACGCGGCCGAGGAGGAGTCACAAACTTAAGGGAAAATGCAAAGTCAGTGACAGGTTTTGTGAAGGACCAACACTGAGCAGGGTAAGAGGACATCAAGGATGACGTGAGCTCCCTGTCGGGGGCCAAGGCCCACACCCGCGGCCACAGGAAGAGTCTGGGACAGGCCTGGCCCGTCTGAGTCCTTCCCGGAACTGTCCCAAGTGGGGTGGGTGGCACTCCCGTGTCTGGGAAGTGTCTGAGCAGGAGACAGCAAGGAAACGTCACCCCCTCGCACAGGTGAGCGAGGCTCCGTGCCATCACTGGAGTCGGTGCATCAGTCAGGCTTGAGACTGCCCCTCGCCGTCCCTCTCAGTCATGACAGAGGCTCAGTCCCCGCGCCCCTCTGCGCTCCGAGGGGGTCTGCGTCCCCCGTGTGCGTGGAAAAGGCAGGAATGATTGACATGCCCTGCGGGAGCCCCCAAGCCCCTCCGTCCAAGCCGTTCAGTCCCCCCCCCAGCTCATCGGTCCTCCATCAAGGCCTCGCCAGAGTCCCGCTGAGCCCACGTCACACACACAGGGCAGCAGTGAGGCACACCCTCGTGCACTCTCTCTCACACGCGCACACACGCTATGTGGGATACGCAGTCCCAGCTGTGGAAAGCATGGAGTGACCAGAATGGTCAAGTGCTATGGGTAATCGAGGATTTCAGAAGACCTCAAACACCTACCTGGGGAAAATGTACAACCAGAAAGCTGTCCCAGCGACAGGGGACTGAACTAATTTACCCGAAGAGAGGCGGGGCGGGTCACTGCCGGGGACTGTGCCCGTACTTTTTAATCGATGAGCACATCTTCCGCCCACATTCTGCGCCCCGGCAGCCGGACCCCTGCAGAGCCGCACCTCACACCCCCCGCAGGAAGGAGGGGTCGCACCAAAGCAGCTAAGGTTTCAGATGACGGTCAGCTACACATCCGAGGACGATCCTCGGCCCTTCGGTCTTCTACGCCTAACACACGACTTCAGGGCGGCATAGTTTGGGGACCTGAGTATACAAAACCAGCCTCTGTGCCGCGCTCTGAAACTGTCCAAGGAGAGGAAAGAACACATGTGAAGGACTCTGCACCTACTGGAACGAGCCTCAGACACACACTCGGCGATCTCCCTGGACCACGGAGTCCCTCGGCATGGACACGCTGGCCTCCTCCAACGGGGGCAGCAGAACCGAAGCACTGTCCCCCGGAGGGAGAAGGGCAGCCACGGGAATATTCTGACTTCAGCACGGAGTTCTGGCTCCTCCCGTTTCTAATCTCTCCAGGGACGCTTCGGGGGCATCAGTTCCAAAGCCCCTTTCCGCCATGAGCCCTGTCTGCCAGGCGTGGGAAGACTTTTCCGTCGCTCCATTTACTTCACTATTAAAGGACTGAGGCTCACTGACTGAGCACCCCACCCGACGCAGTACCCCAATGAGGCACTCCACACCACAACCATGCACAGATGCTCACGGCAGCGTTATTTGTCACAGAATCGGCAGGGAACCACGGCAATCAACAGCACAAGGATAGTTAAATAGAGCGAGGGTTGGCTAGAAGGTAAGCACTGAGATGCTGCAGGCCACTCAGTGTCTGCTGTCACTGCTCGATTTGGTCACTGCACTCAAAAACGGCCAGAAACCATGCACAAGTGATGGGCATGGCTGTGTTCTAGGAAAACTTTATTTATAAAAACAGGCAGCAAGCGTGCAAGCCGGTTTCTTCACACATGAAGTAGGATACTTCTAGGCGTTAACGATACACTGAGCAAAACAACTATAGCACACCAAGAAAAGGTATCTGATGTTAATAAAAAAATATGTCTGGGGCGCCTGGGTGGCTCAGTCGGTTAAGCATCCGACTTCGGCTCAGGTCATGATCTCGCGGTTCGTGGGTTCGAGCCCCGCGTTGGGCTCTGTGCTGACAGCTCGGAGCCTGGAGCTGCTTCGGATTCTGTGTCTCCCTCTCTCTCTGCCCCTCCCCACTGGTGCGCACGCGCACTCTCTGTCTCTCTGTCTCTCTCTCAAAAATAAAATACACATCCAAAAAAAAGATTTTTTTAAAAAATAAAAACGAAAAGAGTCATGTCCACTGCAGTTACAGGTATCTGGGAAAACAGGGAAGTGAAAACAGCCGGCAGAGAGCACGGCGGTCTCTCTGGCCAGGGGGATCGGGGAGCGACTTCTATTTTTAGGACTTTCCACTCTGTCCCAGGTCAGCTGCGACATCTCTCAGGGTGGAGCTGCCTGCTCTGACTCATGTGCCAAGTGTCCCCGTGTCCCTGCCCGTCAGGGACCAACCCTCCTGAGTCAGCCCGCTCAGCTGCACAGGGAAGGTGCACAGGACGCCGCTCTTCGGGAGAGAACTGTCCCGAGACGACGGAGGCCCTCGGAAGAGAAGGACGGGGACCAGCGGAGACGCGTCCTGACAACCGCCTCCCTCGCACCGGCGTAAAGGCCAAGGGTAAAGGGTTAAGGTTAGTGGGTGGGGCCTGGGCCTCGGGGACCCCCCCTGCGGCCCACCAGGGGCTCCCCACCGAGCTGCTGAGCGAGCAGATCCGGTAATGGCGCAGCTAGCAAAGCAGAGGCGAACAGGGGGACGCGGACAAGGAGCAGAGAGGCAGCCGTGCCCCCCTGACCTGGCCCCAGAGCTCACCTCGTATAGTCCCTCGAAGAAGGTGTTCTTGTCCTCCGCGCTCCATGACTCCCACTGCCGCCTGGCCTTCTTGCCTTCTTCCTTCTCACCGCCCGAGGACCCCAAGTTCCGGGAAGAGGAGCGGGAGCCCCCGGCAGGGGCGGCAGGGGCGGCCGGGGCGGCCCCAGACCCATTTCCGGACGACGATCCGCCACCGTCGGCTCCTTGGAGAGAAAGAACTGCACGTGATCTGTTCCGAAGGCTGCAGGGCTCGGGGGCGCCCCGCGCACACACGTCAGGTGCCACGCGGGACGGCACCCGGGACCCACTGCTCGCCCGGTGGGGCTGCTCGCCGATGACCTCATCCCGACCTGACCTGACTCTTTCTAACCTTTTTACAGACAGAAAAAGGAGAAAGAGCGGTTTCTGTGGACCCACCGAGAGCAGGACAGCGTCCCCACCGGAGGCAGACCGCCCTTGGGCCCGTGACCGGAACACACACGTCACGTGTCACAGCGTCTCTCTTTCCCAGATGTGTCTGGGGTGAAGTAATTCTCGTCTTTCCAAATCAACAAATTGAAATTCAAACGCGAGAAAACATTTAAGCGTGTGAAGTACCACCTTCCCTTAGGACCCATACTTCACTATGCGAATCCTGTGACGCCTTTAAAGGAATCTTTCAGAGATCTTAAAAGTCCTTTTTCTTGAGCAATTTCCACCAACAAAACCTGACGTTCGAGAGCGACCGGACAACCCGAGTCCTGGGAACCCACGCCGAACGGGAAGAGCACAGTGAAGTGCGACAGCTCCGCGCTCCTGGGGGAACGCAGGGGCAAGGGTCACTGATAAAACCCGTCTAAGACCTAACCCACTCCTCCCACCCACCTGGCTCCTTCCTCAAAGGGAAGGGAAGCCCCAGCACACGCCTGTGATACCCGGACTCTGCCCCGGGGCCCTGCGGGACCATCAACGGGGAGCAATCTTCAAACCCTCAGCGGCTGGGGACGGGCGTTAAGACAAGACCGTAAAAACAAAAGTGCTGCGAAAGCAAAAGCGAAACAAACACCGAATATCGTCAAACGCTTTCCCAGGGAAACGATCGTGAGCTTCTGCAGGGAGGCAGCCTTCCCGCTCGCTCAGGCGGCCCCCACCCCACCCCTGCCCCGAGAGGCTGTGCCTCCCTCACCCCGACAGGCGTGTCCACCCCCAGAGCAGCGGCGAAGACAGGGAGTTCGTGGGAAAGCACGAACTGGGAAACGCGAGGCGTGGGGCGGGGGGTGGCCCGAGGGACGGGCCGCTCCGCCCCGACACGCCTGCCGCGCCGTCCACACAGCAGTGTGCCGCGGCTCCGTCCTGATGCCGAAGTAAGGAGCGTCTCCCCCACGAGTCCGCTCCCGGAAAGCACAACGCGTCGTCCCACGTGCAGAAAGACCGCGCGGCTGCGCAGAAGGGGCGGGAGCCGCTCGGGGGGGGGCGGGGAGTGTGAGAGGTTCAGGCAGGTCAGAAGCCAACAAGACTGTGCCCCAGCACCCGCCACTCATCACCGCCGCGCTGGCCCAAGTCCCTGTCGCCACCACGGGAGGCCCTATACACGCTGACTCGTTAAAATGCAATAAAACGCAAAAGCCAGATCCTCGCTCACACCAGACACTTCTAGCGGTCAACGTGCACAGGTGGCCGCTGGCCCCGGTGCCGGCCGGCACTCACTACTGCCCCCATCACACGAAGTGCCAGCGCGACGTGGCGGCGCTTGCTGCTCACAGACCCAGGCACACCGTGAGAGGGGACGTCACAGTCAGGGTTTCCCAGCAGGACCTGTGCTCCCGCCGCTGCGGCTGCCGCCCGCGGGCACCACAGAACCATCCCCAGGGGCCTCCCCGCCACCCAGTGGGCTGAGGGTGTGCTCAACACAGGTCTGACTCGGGCCATTCCTCACCAAACCAAACCCAAGACGCGACCGAACGACCCCAACACCCCCCACGATGTCTCCGACAGGTGGTGGCCTCTGAGGACACCAGCTGGGACACCGGGCTGCACGCCACTTCCTGTAGCACCGGAAGCGCTTCTCCCGCAAGGCCAAGGCCAGGTCACCGACGCCCTGAAATCCAGGAGCCTGCAATTCCTCCGGCGCAGCGATCCACGAGAGGCTGCTGTCCTGCTGCACCGCCCGCAGCAAAGCATTTCACGGTCCCTTTTCGACTTGTGGCGAAACAGTCGCTTCGCTTTTTCCACAACAAGAGCCACTTGCCCAGCGGCCCCGTGAGCGCCCGGGCTGCGCTCCGCCGGCCCGCGCGGGGGCTGCACGCGCCTGGAGGTTACACGTGCTCTCCGCGAGTGACGCCGCAGGTGGCCCGCCGGCACACGCGACGGGCCCCGATCACAGCACCGGGGAGAACGCAGACAAGGGGAGAGAACCCTGAGGGCAAACCGGACGGGAGCCCTTCCGAGCGGCAAGGAACCTCAGGGGCAGAGCGTGGGATAAAGCTCAGGAAACAAAGCCAATCGCTGCAAGTAACCGTTTGTAACATTTGGCGACAACCATTCGAGACCTCGAATGCTTTGTAAAAGTAAAGCAGGATCACAGAACCTCAGCGTTGAAAGAGGACGTGCTGACTGGAGCACCCCCCGAAGCGCAGCTGGGGAGGACGGCTGGGCGCCCCCCCCTGGCTCGCTCAAGCGCTCCGGCTCAGGCAGAAACTAGCAAGATGCAGAGCAGAGACACCATGGCAGGCCTGACCCTGGGCCGCTGGGAGACCCCACCACCGGTGCAGGGACGCGTGAGGGGGGACAGGGAAGCCGGCGAGGGCAGAGGTGGAGCGGCCGCACGGGGAAGAAAGGACCACTGCGAGCAGACTGGCTGGGTATGGCGGCTTTCTCGGGGCTGGGGGCTGCAAGCGGGGGCGAGCAGACGACCCAAGTCAGAGGGTGAGCAACAGTCCGCGGGAGGAGAAGTCAGCATCCAAGAAACCTGGAGGAGGGGCGCCCGGGGGGCTCAGTCAGTTTGAGCGTCCGACTTCAGCTCAGGTCACGATCTCACGGTTCGTGGGTTCAAGCCCCACATCGGGCTCCGTGCTGATGGTGTGGAGACAGCATGGGATTCTCTCCCTCTCTCTCTGCCCTCCCCTGCTCATGCTTTCTCTCTCTCAAAAATAAACTTGGGGGAAAAAAAGAAAGAAAGAGACCTAGAGGGAAATGATGTATGAGAGGATCCCACCAGCGAGGGCGCCGAAGGCAGGAACAGGGTCTGACCTTTCTGGGCCCAAGCCTGGCGCCGGGCCTCACACATGGCAGCTGCTCAACGAATCGGGGCGCCGCAGGAAAGCAGGTCAGGCGCCCCCCGCCGGGCCCCGAAGCCCGAGCCTCCAGAACAGAGAGCCCACCCTCCCTCTCACCCTGCTTCTGTGCCCCAGTCCTCCAGCCGCCCGGGGGCCGCCCAGCTCCTCCGTTCCCAGGCCCGCTCTGTACCACGCGAGGGAGACAACTTCCACAGCCTCCTCCCTGGTCTCCACACCAACTCCGGCCACGGCCTGTTCTCCAGAGCGTGCAACTGACGGATGCAGATGTGTGGCCGTGGTCTGCCGTCCGTGGTGGCCCGCTCCCCGCCGCGACAAGCTAGGCGTCTGCCTCCTGCGCGCCGCCCTCCCCTCACAGGTCCCTGCGGGAGCCCGGAGCACCATCACCCATGCCGCTCACACCAACCGAACCCGGGAAACGATGCCCACCTTCCGAATGGGGACGCTGAGGCACAGGGACAGTGGCCTGGAGGGCGCACCACACGGCTGCTTGGCCCAGGAAGGGAGTGTGGATTTCTACAGCACCCCTGAAGCACGTTCAAACGCTTTGCTCCTGTCTTCCCAGTGTGCAGTTATTATCCACATTTCAGACACGGGGTAACAGAGACTCTAAAAGCACGAAAGCCCCAAGGCCTCCGGGCAGCCAGAGCCAAGCCTCTCATTCCAAACCCGGGCGTGTTCCGCTCGAGCCCCACAACACCATGGTGGCTGACACCTGTGTCACAGCTGCCTCTCTGCTGTTACTACACACCGAGCTGAAAACTCCATGGGTTTGATGCTGGAGGGAACTTGACCTCGACATCCCTCCCCGAGCCTGCGACAGAGAAAGGAACTGACGTGTTCACTGACTTGCCCAAAGTCACACGGCTAGTACGTGGCAAGAGTCAGGACTCTGAAGCATGTCTACCTCTCTAAGAACAAAACCGGTGACTTAATTTAGGGACGACGTGGAAGATGCAACAACTCACTACCCTGGAGGTTTCCTTTGGAGTCTGGGGAGCTTCCTTCCAGAGGTCAGGAGCGTCAGCGTAGACGCGGACAGAGGACAGGCACTGCGAGGTGCTGAGCGACGTCCCTCCGTGGGGACACAGGCGGGCGTCCCTGCACTTCGTCCACCGTCAGCTAGGAAGACGTTCCAACGTCAGCCGGCGCGAGCGCGTCTCCGGGCACGGGAAGGCTTCCTCGCGGCCTGGCTCCGCGGTGAGAGAGGACAGGGACCTCTCGGAGGCCGCGCGTGGCCCCCGCTGCTCCGCTCACCAGGCCACCTCCGGGTCACAACGGGCCGCAGTCGAGTCAGGGCTGCTTCCGGGGCCCTCGGCGCGCACGCCCCCCGCGTCCCACGCCGCAGCAGCCACGCTCGCTTTCAGGGCCCTGACGCGTCTGAGGGGACACCCTTGCCGCCAAGGCCGGAAGGAAGCCGTGGAGCGAGGCCGCGCCCAGGCAGGGCGTCGCTCGGCACCCGTCAGGCCGCACGCCGCCCCCCGGTCCTTGCAAGCTGCTCGCCTCCGCCAGGACGCCCCCGGCCCCGCCTGCCCAGCCTTCGCCAGGGCTCCGCAGAGCCGGAGCGGACGCCGCAGCCGGGCCGTCGGAGGCCCGGCACGGCGTCCCCGCCTCTGACACATCCTCTTCCTGGAGCCGCAGGCGACCGGCGGCGGCTCCAGCCTCGGCCTCCTCGGCACTCGCGGGCGCGTCTCCCGCCTCCTTCGGCGAGAAGCCACAGGCTTCCCCGCGGGGGACTGTCGAGATCCCAGGCGGACGCGACAGCCAAGAAGCACGTGGGCTCCGCGGGCGGGTCCTTGGCGCGGGGGCCGCGCGCACGGAACGCCCGCGACGAAGCTGTCGTTGGTGTCCTCCATTCTCTTTACGTCGCCGTGTAACCCAGAGCGAAACACGGCGTGGGGTGGAAAATGAAAACCCTGCAGTGTCCTTGGCCGCCACAGAAACGTTAGCTCTGGCGTTAAAAGCCACGGACGTGGTTGAACATTAGCTCGACCTTCAAGCCAGTGCTCGGACGGGACCCTGTCTGCCCGTCTCCACTCTCTACCCCGGTCTTCAACGTGCAGCCAGCGCAGGCCGTGCGACTGAGTTCAGTCATTTCCTGAGAGCCCCTGGGTCACCGGTGTTTTTCTCTCTACCCCGCACAGCTTCATCAGGGCCCGTATTTGAGGTGGCCAAGGACACAGGTCTCCTGACCTACTGTGCACAGTCGGGTGTCACAAAACGGGACCACGTGTCAGGGCTACTGTGTCTTCTACCACATGCCACACCACACAGGGTGTGGGGGGCACGCCCTGCCCTCCTCCTCTTCTCCCAGAGAGGTCTGAGAGCTTTTGGCAAAGCCCGCGGCCACGGTGGGCTCCGTACCATCATGAGTGAAACTTTTTTTTTTTTTTAATTTCTCTATTTACTTTCAGAGAGAGAGAACCAGCAGGGGAGGGGTAGAGAGAGAGGAAGACAGAGAATCCGAAGCAGGCTCCGAGCTGTCAGCACAGAGCCTGATGTGGGGCTAGAACTCACGAACCATGAGACTGTGACCTGAGCCGAAGTCGGCCGCTTAACTACGGAGCCACCCAGGTACCCCAAACACTGCTCCTGATTTTACTAAACATCACTTACTCACACTGGGCACAAGAATCACAGCGCTACAGCCTCAGCGAGCAGTGACAATCTGATCGTCCCCCTCCCCCCCACCCCGAGAGCATGAAGGACAGGGAGTTCGCAGTATGCACGGCCATACCTCAACCGGCCTTCTGGGGCCTGGCCCAAGAGCCTGAGAAGCAACAACAGTGACCATAGAGCAGAGGAGAAGCAAACTGGGGGTGCACGACAGGCAGGCACGCCCCCGGGGGAGGGGCGCTCTCTGACCCTCCCTGCACAGGGCTCTCCCAGAGGCACGGGCCAGGCAGAGCCCACAAGTACAGAAGTCCACTGACTTCAGGGAACCTACCTTCCAGAATGCTCTCTTGAAACACAGAGGACCCAAGGCCGGACTACAAGCCGACCCCTTCATCCCTTACCACTAAGGCTGAGGTGGCTTTCGCCACTAACTCACCCAACCCATTCTGAAAGTAAGAAACCTAACGCTTGGGCACGTCAAGGGACCTTCCCTTTGTCCCACGGCCCAACTGGCCGCACCGCAGCTCCAGGGGGAGAAGCCCGGTCTCCCGATCACCGGCTCACCTCTCCTTCCAGTATGGTATTCATCTCCCAAGGACTGACCCCACCGGGGTGGCAGAGCTCACATGACGTCTTCTAAAACCACCTAGAAACTACAAGCAGCCCATAGTTTATGCAAAGCATAAGTAAGTTCTGTACAGGGACTTACTGAGTCCCAAGCACGAGCACAGAGAACCCAGGGGACACTGGCCAATTGTGGAGATGGCACTTTCCGGACCAGCTCCCCCACAGCTGGGGGTAATGGAGGGTCTTAGGCAGGGAGCAGGGGAAGGGGAGGGGCTCCCACCTCACGTGTCCCGACAGGGCGGGTAGCAGCCCAGGAGCGCTCCTGGGACCTCTCTCTCCACCTCCCAAAAGGTGACACCTGCCCGTGTCCACCTGTCCAGCCTCTCTGGCGCCCTAACCTCAAAACAAACCACATTTCCCGTAACAGAAGCGATGGGAGATTTTTAACAACCTACGACAAGGCTTAGCGGTGATACTCCCTGCACGGAGTTGCTGCGCCCCCTTGAAACTGACGTACCAGATACAAAATGCCGGGCACCGAGGTGCTAAATCTCACCCTTCAAAATTCACATAGAACTCAAAGCAGAATTGCACTAGAAAAAAATTACAGTTCGTTGACGCTGACACAAGAGCATCCTCTTAGAGGGAAAACAGAGCGGTGGCAGAGAAGCGCAAGGTGGATTCCTTTCCTCCACGAGAGTGGTCCGGACTCACCGCAAGCTCCGCACGCCCGTCCGCAAGCGAGCGGCCAGAGACCCGCCGACAACAGACGAACGGAAAGCCTATTTTTTGAAGGAAAAACCGAAAACGTGCCAGGACTGCTCATTTCCTCGTGGATCTGCGCTCGGCACCGCAGGGGAGATGTCCCCAGGCTGGAAGACCAATGCCCCTCTGAGAAATGCCTGCGAAGGCTACGGGGCACACGGTCAGAACCTGACCTTTGCTGGCTGCTAATGGAGATGCTAAGCGAACAGAGGCTCCTGAGACGCAAGGCGGGGGGGTGTCCCGGGCACGGTGAAGTGTGGAGCCGAGACCAGGCCCCACCAGCAAACTCCAGGCTCAAGCTTCTCTGTGAAGCAAAGCAGACCTGCTTCCTACTCCTCTCCTAAAAGCCACCATTAGAGTTGAACTTCACTGTTTAGTGCAGGAAATATTTGCTTGCTAAAATAGGAAAATACCTAAGTCACAAGAGACATACATCCTCACAAACTTCCGTTTTCCTAACGTAAAGTGGATCGCTGCTCCGAGCCAGGCACTGGGACAAGAATCAAGAACAGGACGGCCAACGGCGTGACAGGAGGCTGCTCCAGGAGCCCCTCTCCGTCGGAGCCACGCTCATCTGGGCACACAAAAGCAAGCCCCCCCCCACTCCCACCTGACGGCCCAGAGTCTAACCGCACACCGAAGCCCGTGGCGCCGCTTCACCTGGGGCACAGCTGGCCATTGACAGGTGACCCAGGACTTTCACTCCGCCCCGTTTCATGTGAGCAGCCACTGCGCGCGTGCCCTCGCGGGGGAGCGAGCTGCTCTCTCTGGCGGATTCAAGGAGTTGCACAAGCAGACACGAGCAGAGGGCCACGCCGGCAAAGCCCTGAACTCCGAGACAGCTTCTGAAGCCACAAACCGTGGAAAGCGTCCCAGGTGCCGAGCAAGACACGCCTGTAACTGGGAGCCGAGGAGGTGCTTGTCTTAGAAAACCAATAAAGCAAATCAACGTTTTCCTGATTGGTTGGCAACTTTTCACACCAACATAAATGCAAGTGACCCAAGGTTTAATTTCTGAAACATACTAAACTATCGCACACTTACAACTTTAAGTTCACTTAAATCCAGCCTTTCCAAAAAAAAAAAAAAAAAAAAAATGGCGAGACCAGGAGGATTTCAGAGGCCGCCTCCTCAGGTGAGGATGAGGCAGAGCTCAGGCGAAAGGTCCACAACTGGCACAGTCTCCAAAGCGGGGTCTTTCTCTGTCGGGTTCCTGAAATCTTTCCTTCTGAAAATGATCAGGGCTGTCTAATAAATTTAAATTACCGTTTCCCGAGGCACTAAATAACAGGTTTCTCTCCACAAAACGCACCGGAACTCTGTTCCACTCGCTATCTGTAACGGCGCCGCAGGCCCGGCCTCGCCCAGAAAGGACGTTAAGAGCAGCTCTCTGGCGCAGCTAAGGAAAGGCGCTGAGACACAGAGAAAAGCAGTTCACGACGAACACGTCAGCGGCGGCGCCCGCACGCGGCTCTCCCCTGGTTCTGGAAGGAAGTAGCGAAGCTGCACTACTGCCCATCGGGTCAGAACGCAGGGCCAACCCGCAGACGGTTACTTGTTCGTCCCAGGCGCAGATGTTCCGGCTACATCCCGCCCTAGGGGACGGCCCTTCCGTGGCACCCGAGGAAACCCTGGCGGCAAGTCTAAGGGCGCGACTCCATATCCTCAGTGCTGCTGGGCCTAGACGCCTCGGGGCAGGCAGCGCGGGGCCCAAGTCAGACCCTGTGATCGGCCACTTCTGGCTCCTCATCAAGCGAGTTCCAAAAGCCCACTCCTTTGTCGTGCGTCCACCAGCTCATGTCCCGGAAAGAGATGCAGCAGTGCTTCGTCCTTCCTTTCCCAACTACTGTGTGCGATTGAGAGCAGCCCAGCGCTAGGTCTCGAGCGGCTTTCGGAGGAAAAGCCCCTCCGCCAAGCCGCTGTACCTGCCCAGAGGGCACACTTACTGCCTCTTCCCGGAGTTTCTGCAGAGCGCAACAGCCTCTTGGGAGGAGAAGGGGGCACGTCCCCTCCACACTGCCACCCCTAGGGAGCCGCGGCGAGCACGCCCACGCGGGCGGGGGGTCCCCCTGCACCCACCCCCCACCCCGGGGCCCGGGACACACCCTGGAGGGGCCGGGGGTCCCGTACCTTTTCCGCGCGGCCCCGAGCCGCCCGCGCCGCCGCTCCCCCCGGCGCACGACGAGTCCTTCCTGAGCCTCTTGCTCTGCGGCCTGACGCTGGACCGGAGGAAGTGGTGCTGGTCCTGCGGGCAGGCGGGCGGCGGGGACGGGGCCTGCGGGCCGCCCGCGGGCGGCGGGGGGCCGTCGGCGCCGTCCCGGGGGGTCCTGGCGTCCCTCTTTGTGCCGCCGCTCTCCTCGGCCGCGTCCCCGCCGCCGGGCCCCTCGCCCTCCAGCGAGTCCTCCTCGGCCGACCGCTTGCCCAGCCGCTTGAGCCCGTCCTCCCCGCCGCCGCCGCCGCCGTCTCCCAACTTCACTGTCATCCTGGCGGGGCAGGGGAGGGGACCCCGGTGAGGCGCGCGCCCGGCAGCCTGCCCGAGAAGTTTAGCGCACCGATGCCCTCTCAACATGGCCGCCGTTGTTTGTTCCCGATCCCCTCCCGGCCGCCCGCCGCCGCCGCCGCCGCCGCCCGGCCCGGCCCGGCCCGGCCCCCGGCCCCCGGCCCGGACGCGGACCCCCGCGAACGGCGGCCGGCCGGCGCGGAGGCGGCGGGGCCGGCGGTCCGGGGGCCCGCGGCCGGACGGCCCTGCCCGCGCGGCGCCCCGGCCGGCGGGGTCGGGGGGGGGGGGGTTGTGGGGGGGGGTAGGGCCGGGGGCGGCGGGCCCCGGAGGAGGGGAGGCCCCGGGGTCCCCGGGCCGGGCCCGCAGCCACCTACCCCGCGGGGCCGCGGCTCATGGCCTGCGCGGCGGGCGGCTGGCGCGCCGGCCTCTCCCCGAGCCGCCCGAGTCTCGGCGCCCGCGCCCCCGACCCCACCCCTCCCCGCCCCCAAAACGCGCGGGGCTCCGGGCCCGCGCACCTGCCCCGCACGCCGGTCCCCAAAGTTGGGCCCGGAGCTGGGGCGAGGGGCCCGGATCCACCCCGCCCGGCGAGCGGCGCGGGCTCGCCTGCGTGCACAGGGGACTCCATGGTGGCCCGCGGCTGCCGGTCCGCCTGCTTATTTTAAAACACACGTAAAGAATAATAAGCTGGGGGTTTCTGGGAATCTTGCTTCCCAGGGTGGGAGGTGTGTGCTGCCGCCGAGATTTACAAATTAAAAATGCTCTGACAACAAAGGAGCCTGTGTCGTGGAAGAGGTTCGAGCCACCCATGAAAGTGACACCACAGACGTGTCCAGATCCAACTGCAAGAAGGGGCGGAAGATGGGGCTGTGTAAAAATTCTTGGTAACTGTTGATAAAGCCCTTGCATTAACTTCGTTACCCGCTGCAGTGGGAAATGTCAACAACAGAACCCGGGGACTCTGAAAGTGTTTGCAAACCCAAGCAGGTCCACTCAAAAATTAAGGCCGAGAATTGGGTCGTATCAACACTGTAAGCCCCAGAAGGGTCAGAAATGTGTACCTGTGATAAAGCAAGAAAGATGAATATTAGATTCCTCAACAGGTGTTGAAACTATGCCCAAACTGTGTTTGACATCCTCAACACAACCTCTCAGAATGGAAACACTTCCGTTCAGCAGGGAAAAGAGAGCAAGGCATCCAGGCTATTGGCGAAATACAGAAATAGGGGCAAAGACCTCTCACTGAAAGATCTGGAAAGGAGTAAAAATCGTAGTAGAAAATCATAATAACACCCACTACTGCTCTGATGGATTCTGTCAAAAAATGATCTGTAACATTTTTCATCTCCTGGAATTGGTCTTACAAATTGTTCGAATCTAACTGATGCTAGTTAAAAACAAACAAAACAAAAAAAACCTGCCAAAGAATAAAACCGTACAGGACCAACACCCAAACTTTTTAGGGGACTTCATTGCATAGGCGTTATGGCCACTCATTTCTCAACCTATCGTTCCTACTTAAAAAACCTGGAAATACCCCAGAGGGCCTTTCTCCGGGTTACAATGTGTTGCAACCTACTCCCAGGGACCTATTATCCCCAAAACTAGGCACAGTCAAGCCGGGCAGGACCCAGGCAGGGCATCCAGCAGCCACAACACAACAGACGTGCGTGTGTGGCTGGGAATCCTGGGCAGACACGATACTGAACACAGAAGGACACGGCTCTGCAGAACCAAAAGGATATTGACACATTTCAGAGTTTTCCCCTACAGGAAAAGGAAACCACGGGGATGGAATCCTTTTACCGAAAACCTCCAACGCTACTTCCTGACCGTGCGCAGAGGTGGAATCACCTCCAGCGAAAAATCCCGGCTCGACACCGCTCCTGACTGTCAGGTTTCGGGAAGGAAAAAGCAAAACCTTCCCTCTCGGGCCGACTTCTGGCTGCACACAAAGAAGGCTGTCACCGCGCCACTCCCCGGTCCGGATGCCGCCGGGCCACCCCGACGGAGCACCGCGTGCGTAAGCACCGCCTCGAGGGCACAGGCCGCTTCTCCCGCAGCCCCGCCGCACCTGGGGCCCGGGCCTCGCCATGACAGGCTGTTGGGGCGGCCCACCCCTCCCGAGCCCCGGCCCCCGGTCACCTTCTTCATCAACGCTTCGCAGAGGCCTGGCTTCGCGGGCTCCCCGGGGGCCTCCCGGGCGCCCGCAGAACCGGCCGGGCCGGGCAGCCCCGGCCCCCGAGCGCCCGCTGCACAGAAGCCGCGACGTCGATGTGGTCCTCCCGCCTCGGAAGCAGTTGCCGAGGGGCCCTCGCCCCGGCACGTCCCCTCCGCGGCTGACGAGGCTGCGGGCGCCGGCGCTGCCTCCTCTCACTCCCGGAGGCCGGGCCCGCCGCGCTCAGCAGCAGTTCCGGCTACGGAGGCCGGCGGAGACGGCGGGCACGGCGCGAGGGGCGGGGCGGGGCGGACGGCGCGCGGGGCGGGGCAGGGCGGGACGCCACGCGCGGGGACGAGCACGCACGAGTTTCCAGCGGGCGCGCCCCCCTGGGGGCGCTGCCATTGGCCAGCGGCGGGCGCGCGCGCTTGCACGTACGGACGCAGGGCGGGGGCGCGGGGCGGGCCTGCGACGCGGGTTGTGTTGTGACGCCGGCCTCGCGGCCGTGCGGGCCAGTGCGTCTCTCCGGATTGGCGGACAGACAGCCAATAGGACCAGCGCCCTGGCTGTGATTGGCCGGAGCCGTGTTGACGGATGCGTGAGAAGTAAACGCCGCCTCAGCTCAGAGTCTTGAATCCGGCGCGAACCGGGTTTTTAACGACAAAGTATAGAAATGCAACTGAGTCAGATAAACGCGCCCTTTATTAGGTTGAGTGTGTGCGTTTGAAGTTCCTTAGTGCGGTTGATGGCGCTGAGCACTCGGGTCATGTTTCTTCGTGATGGCGTTAAAGGAGTGTGTTCTAAATTCTAGCGTTTATTATGGAAGAGAGGATACGCGAGGTGGTGTTCGAGGGTACAAACCTGAAAGGGGCAGTGTACAAGCTGTAGAGTTCTAATGCACAGTAAGGCGGAGGCAGACGATAATGTACTGTAGTTACTTCGTGTGACCAATGTCGCTACAGCAGCCACATAACGTACGAATGCATCAAAGTAACACGCAGTACACCTTAAACCCACACAATGTCACATGTCAGGGTTTTTTTCCCAATAAATTCTTATGTTTATGTAAATGAGGTTTTTAAAAACAGGATTTGCCTTGTAGCTATGTGATCCAGCACCTATCCTGTCAGACCCACTCAATGTGGATTTCTTTGCTGTAGTAACATTTTTATTCCCTTAATGACATGACTTGCTGTGTTGTTCAAAGTTAATTTCCAAGTTTAACCACGCCTGACCGAAAAGACCAGGGCGCACGTTCTAGTGCCTTTGGGAGTGCAATCTGCCGCCGAGTCATGTTGGTTTCTAAGGGGATGAGGCCGTAGGTACGCTTGACTCCCATTTTCTCGCCAAAGAGTCCATACGGCCCCCAAATCGTTGAATGCACGTCAGATAGTACGTCGAATCAACTGCCTTTGCTCAGAAATCCTCTTGATCCACACCCTCCTCCTTGAGATGAGACAAAGCAGAGCCCAGCAAACGGTGTGCGGTTCCAAAGACCCAGCAAGATGAACCGAAAAGAAGAGAATCTTAAGGAAGATGGCGATGCGTTTCTCCCCCACACTCTGTCAGCCGACCGACCCGTTTAAGGTGTAACTGCAGGAGCCGGTCCCGACAGGCTTTGCTTCCTCATCACATCTATAAAAATGTCACCCGCTTCCCTTCTCTACGCAGCACAGGCAAATCCTGGCCTCCTAGCTCCCCTTTCCGAGGTAGCGTTGCTGGTCCTAAACAGGGGCTGCGACAGGGACCAGATGCCACGCAGGACCGCGGAGCTGGCCGCCGGCGGGGACCCGCCAGGGGACTCTCGCCCTCGGCGCCTCACGAACACGCTCGACCGTCTTCGGCTCTTTCCGGCCTCTCGGGGAGCTTCGGGTGGCCTCGGCATCGGCCGCGCTCACCTTCGGCTGTTTCCGCGTTCCGCGCTCAGCGGTTGTCCGGGCAACGCGCGGCGGCTCCGCGGAGGTGAGCGGGTCCGGTGCTAAAGCTGCAAGGGGCGAGGGAGGGGCTTCGTGGCGTCCTGGGGCGGGGGACCGCGACGAGGACGCGCCGGGCCAGACCCCCCTCCCGCGGGCCTCCGGAAACCGGGCCTCGGCCGAGCGGCCGGGTCGGGGCCAGCGGGAGCTGGGCGCAGCGTCCGAGGTCAGCGCGCGACGATGGCCACCGCGGACGCAGCCCAGGCTGGACCGAGGGCCGCAGGGCGGACGAGCCCCGGGCGGGGGCGGGGAGGGGAGGCGGGCGGCGCCCGCAGGGCTCCCGGGACCCTCGCGGGGCGGGGTGGGGGCTGGAAAACCGCCCCGGTGCGCGGCCGCTCGGCCTTCGCGTTCTGGGCCTGCGGCTGCGACCCTGCACCGCCTGCGGCGAGGGGGCGCCGGCAGGGTGGCCGCGAGTGCCCGCGCCGCCGCGTTCCGCCGCCGCCTCCCAGGGTCCCCCGGCCCCTCGGACCGCCTGTGCACCCCGAGCCCCCCGGCTGAGCCGGGCGCCCCTGGAGACGTTGGTCCGCCGACGGGCGGGGGGGGGGTGGTGGACAGGAGCAAATCGCTTAGAAGAAACGGGATTTGCTTCTTTTTCTCAAAGTTTGTACACTTGCCACATACTCTTGTTCTAGGGGCCCTGCGTGTAAGGAAAGGGAGTGCGCTAGTTTGTGAACTGTTGCCATCGGTGTCTAGGTAAGGATCGTGTTGTTAGTCATCTCTCCTTGCGTTTACTTCGGTAGCGTTTGTTTATGATTATTCAGATAATACTTCGCGGTGGATAAACGTTAAAACGCAGGTACAAGGGATGAAGAGCAAATCATACACTGTGTTAAAAGGAAGTCCCCCACCTTGGCCACTGTTCATAACAGCAAGAGCATCTTTCCTGGCCAGTAAATATCTTCATCGTATTCACCTGGAAGGGGTGCTGTTCTCGGGGCGGGGGGTGCGGCGGCGTCTCCCCCTGCAGCAGGCAGAGAGGACAAGTCAATCAAGCACAAAGTCTAAAAGCGGCGGTGAAGGTCAAGGCTCTGTGGGGACGCTGGCGAGAACTTTAGAACAAGCCGGTAGTGAAGTCAGAAGGGGGAGAGGGCTTCTGAATATCCAAAGGTGGAGTGTGGGGGAGGGAGTCTCCGAAGAAGCCCCAGGCGGGAAAACTGTAAAGACCTGAGGGTGGGGCGCCTGGGTGGGTTAAGCGTTGGACTTCCGCTCAGCTCTTGGTCTCATGGTTCATGGGTTCCAGTCCCGGGTCAGGCTCTGCGCTGACAGCTCAGAGCCAGGAGCCGCTTCACATTCTGTGTCTCCCTCTCTCTGCCCCTCCCCCGCTTGCGATCACTGGCGCTCTCTCTCTCTCTCTGAAAAAAATAAATAAAACGTTAAAAATTTAAAAAAAAAAAAAAAACCATGGGCCCACGCGCTTATCCCACAATGATGTTTGAGACAAAAAATACAGAGACAACCAGGTTTAACTTCGAGTGCTATGGTAATTCTTTTTCCACCGGTCTAACAAAATTAACATTACTTATTTTTCATAGGAATATTTTCACAAAGTAAACTTGTTAAATATGAGCACAAATTTGCCATAGCCCAATATTCCCACCCTTGGTTGGCTGAAAACACATGAAAACTCGAAAGCTTTCCTTCGCTTCGTTTAAACGCCGAGGTTTTTATGTGTTTTTTTTTTCCATTGTACTGACTTTATTTGAAGGTGCATAAGGACTCTACTCTGAAGTCGGAGCCCTGACCCCTGACCGGAGTGGATGTCCCCTTAGAGATGGGGGGGGCGGAGGGGGGGGCCCTCTGGATTCTGCCCTGACTCCACCCCCGCACGCCCCCAGCCCGGGTGTGCCTCCCTGCTCCCCCAGGGGTTCCCAGTATGTGTTCTTTACTCGGTGCGGGGGAGACCGCCACCTGAGAGAGCGTGCCTCTGTTTCTCAGTGTACGCTCGTAAGAGAAGGGGGAATGTTCGACACGTGACCGTTCATTTGTGCCTCCATGCCTTTAGCTTCTTTGTGAGAGGGGATTCCTTCTCTAAATCCAAGCTGAGCCTTCCAGGCTTCCTCCGATGTAATTATCGTTACTGCTGAAGCAAACGGCATAGTCCGTTCTCCACTCCCGTGACGGAACGTTGCAGCGTTCGGTATTTTCTCAACACAGTTTTTTTTGTTGTGGTTAAATATGCATAAAATTTACCATTTTAATTATTTGTGTGTTTCCACCCAGCGACGTTAAGCACGTTGACATGTGCTGTAACCATCCCCACCAACCCTGTCCGGTACTTTTCATCGTCCCGAACAGAAATCCTGTCTCCACTAAGCACTAACCCAGCCCCCGGCGTGCAGTCCCGGTACCCAGCCTGTCACCTTCTGTCTCTATGAATCTGACTGTTCTAGGTCCCTCCCAGAGGGAGAAACACATCTCAGTTGATCTGTGATTGGCTTGTTTCCCCGAGCCGAACGTCTCGTGCGTTCCTCGATGTTGTAACGTGTCAGAATTTCCCGGCCGGTGAGTGCTGCATCCTGTGTATGCACCACGTTGTGTCGATCCACTCGTCTGTCAGTAGACAGCGTGTTGTTTCCTCCTCCCGACGACCGTGCAGGGTGGCGCCGTGAACGTGCGTGTTCAGGGACGGACCCGAGCCCGCTCCCAGTCTTCTGGGTGTACGCGCAGAACCGGAGATGCTGAATCACATGGGCCGTCTGTGTTTTAAGCGTTTCGACACGTACTGCTTTCCTCAGTACCTCCCCCAGCTCACACTCCCACTGGCAGTGCACGAGGGTTCCATTTCTCCACATCTTTGCCAGGAGTTATTTTCCGTTTTTCTAATAACAGCCATCTTTTAAAATAAAACTTACTGTCAAGTTAGCTACCATACAGTGTGTGCAGTGTGCTCTTGGTTTCGGGAGTAGATTCCCGTGATTCGTTGCTTCCGTACGACACCCAGTGCCCATCCCCCATTTCCCCTCTTCCCCGCACCCCAGCAACCCTCAGTCTGTTCTCTGTATTTCAGAGTCTCTTATGGTTCGCCTCCCTCTGTTTGAAGCTATGGTTCCCCTTCCCCTCCCCCATGGTTTTCTGTTAAGTTTCTCAAGTTCCACATATGAGTGAGAGCATATGATATCTGTGTTCCTCTGACTCATTTTACTTAGCATGATACCGTCCAGTTCCATCCACGTTGCTGCAAATGGCGAGATTTCAATCGTTCTCATCGCCAAGTAGTATTCCATTGTGTATATAAACCACATCTTCTTTGTCTGATAACAGCCATTCTCACGGGCATGCCGTTGAATACTTTTAAATGATAGCAAACCAACTTACAAATATTCTCTTCTCTGCCAGTTAACTCCCCGAACTGACTGGAGGCTATGAGAAGTGGGCAGCAGTGGGACTGACCGGTCACGCACCATCCTACCCCTCCTGCACAGGGGCGATGAGCAGATCTTTTCCGGGGAAGAAAGGTGTTAAGTCCGGGGAACGAATCAAGGTCAACTTCCCAATAGTTGCCATGGCCTTGTTTTCTTGATTCTCTAACAAAGGAACCCTTTCGCCTTCTACTGCCCGAGAGTCCGACCGATGTAGAAGACTGCCATGGTTTTCACGCTTTATAACAAATTGAATACTCGGTCTTTCTATAAATTTTGTGAAGCAGTTTTACTTCTCTTTGGCTGGAGATTTTTGCTCAAAGGGCAGCTGTGGAAATACAAATTGGCCTCCTTACGATTGGAATAAAGATGCAGTCTAGCCTGCCGGGCTTTTCTGTATTGTTTTGATGGCAGTGTTTTATTCTTTTCCATCGTGCCTGGATCATTCCGGGTCCAATTTCTTGCTTCTCATTGTACTCCGCCCCCCCCCCACCACCGTTAGAGATCTCTTCTCCGCAAAGTTGCCTGCAAGGTCTTAAGGGGCGTTCGTAAGTTGCAACGTGTTCAGATGGTGGCTTGTGATGCTTCTCCTTCCCGGTTCCGGGTCCAGTCATGGTCTCTGTTTTATTGAAACCCAACAGGACTTGGCTGCTTTTCTGCTGCAGATTTCATCCCTGACTTGGTCTGACTGTCATCATGGCCCTCTATTTTGACCACCGGGTAGAAGCCCCAGACTCAGTCGGGTCTCCTTCCCACATCCATTGGCACCCTATTCATCCGTTCCTGGCGGTCGCCTCTGTCACCACGACCTCAGGCGGCAGCGTGGACGTGTACCTGGAACAGGTGAGTCGTAGGAAGCCATGGTTCTGACGTCCGGAACTTCTGGCTCTTGTCTAGCCTTTGTTCTCAGATGTGTGTGTGTGTGTGTGTCTGTGTGTGTGTGTGTGTCACTTCTTCCTGAGGTTTAAACTCCCAATATTATAAAAAGCCTTCACTGTGGACAGTTCTCTCAGCCCCGGCACGTAGGTCGGGGACATATTTAGGAGTGTCCAGCAGATTCCACAATCAGCCCGCGGCCTCTGATCAGAGCCGGCCCTTCTGTGTGTCTTTGCGTCCTGGTCCAGTCTCCTGTTGGCTGCATTGGCCATCGGAAACTCGGCCAGTGTCCTGTGGCCGCCATAACGAATCTCCATGAGCTGGGTGGCTTAAAACAAATCTGTCCTCTCACAGTCCAGAGGCCACAGGTCTGAAACGAGGGCTCCTCAGGGCCACGCTGTCCCCAAAGGCTCTGGGAGAGGACCGTGCCAGCCCTCGTCCTGGCTTCAGTGGCCGCCAAAGGTCCTCGGCAGCCTTGGCTTGTACCCGCCCCACTGCCGTCACGTGTGTCTGTGTCTCTTTCCCCTTCTGGTGAGGACACCAGCCATTCCCTTCGGGCTCATTCTAATGACCTCTTCTTAACCTGATCCCGTGCAGAGACTCTGCTTCCAAATAAGGTCGTGGCACACGTAGCAGGTGAGGACTTCAGCACGCCTCTTTCCGGGCTGGCTCTCTCAGAGCTTTGTAGAAGCCCGTTCATCATGCACGACAGCCCTCACACGTCACTGAATCACATTTCCCTTCCCACACCGCAACCCTCGGCGGTCTCACTGCTCCTTCACTGGCGCGGCGAGCTCATCGGTGACGTGTGCGTGCTTCCTGGGTCCTTATCTGAGGTCCCCCCTCCTGGGAGTCAGCCTGGAGGTGAGAGGAGCCACAAATAACTTTGGCCTTGCAGACCCCGGGGTCACCCAGGAGCCTCCACTCAGGGCCGCCTGGGGGGCTCAGTCGGTTGAGCGTCTGATTTCGGCTCAGGTTATGATCTCGTGGTCCGTGAGTTGGAGCCCTGTGTCAACACACTTGACCCCCTGGCCTACTGCTTGTTTTTGTAAATAAAGTTTTATTGGAACCCATTAAAACCAAGCAGTTGTGACTATGAGGTATGAGGTCATACTCCTTGATAACCTGGTCAGGAGTGTTAACTCTGGTCAGTTGAGCGTTACCTCTATGCTTTCATAGCCAAGGGCAAGATTGGCGTTTGTATAAAAATTAAGTAGAATATTTCCTTAAGAAACTGCTCTTTATGTCTTCTGTCTGGTAGCGATTTCATTGATCGGCCAGGAGTTCCAGAACAGCTGTCCGCCTCCATCACAGGGAAGTTACCTCTTGTCTGTTGTAGGGGGAACACGTGCCTGATACACATCTCGAGAGGTCCTTCCGGGTCACCTCCTTGTTCTGGCACCCGACGCGACTGATGCTGGCTGTGGGCTGGGAGACCGGAGAAGTGACCGTGTTTAATAAGCAGGACAAGGAGCAGCACGCGGTGCCCCCGACACACACCGCCGACATTGCCGTCCTCAAGTGGAGCCCCAGCGGGAACTGCCTCGTGTCAGGGGACAGGGTAAGCAGACACGGTTGGCGCGGATCCCGGGTCCCTGCGTCCCCCCGTCGGTGCTCTTAGGATGCACGTGGGGAAGGGGGTTAAAGACCCAAATTTGAGAAATGCGTGGTTGCTGAATGCAGTTGGTCGGATGTCACGGCAGAAGCTGTTTTATCCTGGAAGCAAGGTTTGAAAATTTCGTCCTGCCGTCACGCCTGGCAGAGGTGTGTCTGTGATTTTTTAAGTGAACCTTTCTAGGAAACTGCGTCCATCAAGGTGAGGTGACTGTCACAGGTACTGTCACTTTCATGGTCCCCCCGAACCCCCAGCTTCCTGAGCACGCTCCTTCGTTGCCCAGGAGACCCTGGTCCTCATCAGCTAGCGCAGAGCTTCCTCCCAGGGCTCAGTTTGCCCCCGGGGAACAGTGGGCAGAATGCTTTTGCTGTCAGAGTGGTTGGAGGGGGTCGTCTGCTGGCACCTGGTGGGCAAAAGCCCGAGAAACCGCTCAACAACCGAGAGTTATCCGGCCACGAGTGCCAACTGTCCCCGGGCCGAGGCCCCGTGGTCTATGGCTAATTTGATTCTCACGGCAGAGAGTCTACACTGTGCTCGTTCATTTCCTCTGTGCAAGGTAATCCATTGACGTGTTTCACAGGCCACAAACTATGGAAAGTTCCCTACCGTGACAGGACTCTCCAAGCCCATGCACCCCGCTCCCCTCCACCCAGCCCTCCAGCACCCACAGCTTCTCAAAGCTTCTCCCGTTTCTTCAGATTCGCAGCGGAACGCACCGATGCGTTCTGTCCCTTTGCCACTTTTAAAAAATTTCAAGCTTCTGGGGCGCCCGGGTGGCTGAGTCGGTTAAGTGTCCGACTTAAGCTCCAGTTGTGATCTCACACTCTGTGGGTTTGAGCCCCGCATCAGGCTCTGTGCTAACAGCGTGGAGCCTAGAGCCTGCTTCAGATTCTGTGTCTTCCTCTCTCTGACCCTCCCCTGCTCACACTCTGTCTCTCTCTCAAAAATAAATAAACATTAAAAAAAATTTTTTTTTAACTTCAAGGTCTTAAAGGAGTTGGAAGGCTAGCCCCAGGGGCACTGTGGACCCTGCACGTCAATTCTCTGGTTGTTACATTTTCACACGTCTGCTTTCTCTCTCTGCGTTTCTTCCCCCGAATCCTTGAGAGTTTGTCGCAGAGATCACACTGCACCCCAGATCCTCTGCATGGATCTCTTGAGGGCAAGGACTCGTACACCGCCGCCACCGCGTGGCACTCGCGCTGAGGAAGGCGAGCTCTGAGGCGGCGCCTTCTCGGGGTGACCGTCCCGTCCCGTCCGCGGCGGGTGTTGTCCTAACCCGGAATGCGGTCAAGGCTGTCCCTTCTCTTTGGTTTTCCCTGAATCACCAACGGTTCCCTAGTCTCACACTTCCTTTCTTTTCTTGTTTCTGGTCTTTGGCGACACCACCATTTGGAGGAGTCCAGCCGGGTTATCTTGTAGACTGTCCCTATGCATAGACCTGTTGCGTTGGGTCCTCGTGCTTCAGATGAGGTGGTTGGGGCCGGAACTACCACACGGAGGGCATTGTCTCGTCAAACTGTCCTCGCAGGGGTCACAGCACGCACTGCACTGTCGTGTTTCTGGCTCTTTCCCGCCTGCCTGCCTTCTCTCTGAGCCTGTGCATCATGACATGCGTGTGTCACCGCGTACTTCACCAGCCCTCGCTGCTGAGCACTGGACCACTTCCAGTCTTCTGCTAAGCAGACCAGCGCGGTGGCTAACCACATGCTTGTGTCGTTTCACACGCGGAGAAGTTCAGAGAAAGTCCGAAAAGTGGGGCGGCCGGTCCCGCGATGTGCGCGTTAGTGGTGGGCGCCCAAGCCTGCCTCTGCGGCGCTGGATCCAGCCCTACAGGCATACCCACGCATCCCCCGCAGAGGGTGGACCCAAATCCAGAATTTTGCTGAGAAAAGCACCGGGTCAGAGCGGCCTAGTTTGCGTTCCTCTTGCTATCGATGGGGACTGTTACTTAGAGCCAATTACGTTTCCTTTTCTGATCAGATTCCCCTGCCCATGTGGGTATCGATTTGTTCCCCTCTTTTCTAGATTTCTCTTCTGTTTTTCATTTCAGTTCCTACGTAATGACCCTGCTGTGTCCCCAGAACCCTTGTTCCCTGGCGATCCCTCCCCTCCCCCTGCTGTGAAAGACCCTGCAGATCCTCTGTGGGAACAAAAGAACTCAGGAGCATTGCATCTTGTCATCTTGACCATATTCAGAAACAACTGGGGGCGCCTGGGGGGCTCAGTTGGTTACGCGTCCGACTTCGGCTCAGATCATGATCTCCTGGTTCCTGAATTCAAGCCCCACGTCGGGCTCTGTGCTGACAGCTCAGAGCCTGGACCCCGCTTCAGATTCTGTGTCTCCCTCTCTCTCTCTGCCCTTCCCCCACTCACACTCTGTGTCTCTCTCTCTCTCTCTCTCAAAAATGAATATTTTAAAAAATTAAAAAAGAAAAAGAAACAGCTAACAAAGCAGATTCCTCAGGCACGAAATGAAACCCAGATTTGCTCTGTCGAAGTCCTCTGAGTCAAAATATTGAGAACAGAAATCCCGATCCTTCCAGGAAACTCTAAGCTGGTGCTGGTCCTGATTTAATAACAGCCTCAAGCAGGAAGAGAAGTAATAACCAATGAACAAGCCTCAGAGGCCCTCGGAGGCTGCAGCGCCCAGACCCCTCCCCCCAGGCTTGGCTGAGGGCCCTCCATCCCCTGCCAGAGACCGTTCTGCTTAGGGTGCGTTTGGTTACCAGCGAAACCAACCCAGACCAGCTGAAGCAACGAGAGACCCTTGATGTGAGGCCATTGGAGTGTCCCATGGCCCCCAGGGAAGGAGGACAGCCTGTGGTCTTCCGTGTCTGTGTTATCCGTCTACACGTCCCTCTGTCTCTGTCACCTCTCTGTACCGAGAGCGGCTTTGTCCAGATGGGTAACACCCCGGTTTCCTTCTGGCGTATTCACAGCGCGCAGCCGTCACGACACTGTGGCCCAGCAGGAAAGCCTGTGCGCCAGCAGTCCCCCCCAGGTCCCCCGGCCTCTGTGCCCCCGCGTGCGCTGTCTCTGGGTTTGCCTGCGCTCGGCGCGTCCTAGAGGCGGAGCCGTACGATCTGCGGCTTTGTGTGTCCTGCCCCTGTCACCCAGCATCGTGTGGCCCAGGTCCATGCTCGTTGCGGCGCGTCGGTGGTCCATCCCGTCCCACGGCTGCGGGGCGCCCCGGGCGGGCCTGGGCCACGTTTTCCGGCCTCTAGGTAACGCGGTGCCTTGGTGTCGGCTCGTTCGTTCCGGGAAACGCGCCGCACTAAGTAAGATCTGCTCACGGGAGAAGCGCGGGGTAGAGAACGGGACTTCTCTGAACTGACCTCCGCCGCTTTTCGTAAATCTGAATCTATTTTAAAATTGAGTTTGGAAAGCTGGCCACGTGACAGGCGTAATCTCAGGGCGTCAGGGCGCCCGGGCGGCTCCCGGCTCCGTCCCACATGGTGACTCGTTTTAAAAGGAATCGGCCCTTACTCTGTTGCGCAGCGTAAGTCTTGCCTCCCACCGGTCACTCTACGATTGTGTCTCCTCCGCACGGTGTTGGCTTTTCCAGCTCGGTGTCCTGCTCCTGTGGAGGTTGGACCAGAGGGGTCGGGTCCAAGGGCCTCCTCTGCTGAAGCACGATTACGGAAAAGCCCTGACCCACTGCATCTTCCGGCTCCCCCCTCCTGGCGAGTAAGTGAGAGCGCGGGGGGCTGGCGCGGGCCGAGATGCGGCACATCTGCCGTGACCGCGCCTTCCCGTAAGGGACATCTGGGAGTCCTGGCTTCCGTCTCGTCTGCCTCCCACAGGGACCTCGTCCAGCTGGCGAAGGCGGCCGTGAGTGGCGACGAGCGAGCCCTGGACATGTTCAACTGGAGGAAGAGCGGCTTCGGGAGTCTCCTGAAAACGGGATCTCAAGAGGGACTGTCATTCTTTGTCAGCCTGACGGATGGTGAGACGCTCAGGTGGTGGTTCTGGGCCATCGAGGCATGTTAGGGGCGTCTGGTAGGGACCGTGAACAGGGAGGGGACGTGTCGGCACGAAGCAGCCGGTAGCCTGCGTGTGCGCCAGTCGTGACGTGGCGCGTCGGCCGCTCTCGGCCGTTCGGAGAAGGGCCTCCCCTTGTCCTGATGGAATGGGCGGGTGGGCTTGTGTTTGGAGGGCTCTCCCCACAAGGCCCTGTCGCCAGCACCCCGATCTGCACTCCGGGGAGGAAGGGTGACGCGGCAGAACGGGCGGGTGGCCGGCGTTGAGCACCATCTGTCTGGACCCTGACTCCTCAGTGTGAGCAGGGACACGGGCGCCCGCGGCCGCAGATAAATGCGGTGTGGCGCGGGGACAGAGGGGAGACCTCTACCGTGACAGGAGACACGTGTGCGTGCCGCAGGAGCGAGAGCAGGGACGGGCTCACGACGGCCGTGCCCTTCGAGAGGGCGAGCCGCCACGCAGCTCAGCCTTGACGGGAGGAGAGCAGACGCAGCTGCAAGGGCTGGGCTTTGCCCTTTTTAAAGTCGAGGTACCATTTGTGTGTGGAGGTGAAGAGACAGCTGACGGAGGGGACTTGGAGGAGGTCTAAGGGGCCAGGAGTGGGTACGGAGCTGGGAGGAGGCCCCCTTAGCAGGCAGCCGACCAGATGGTGTGGGAAGAAGGCCCAGTGGACAGGGGTGTGCGGCGGGGACTAGCCTGGCGATGGAGGGCCAGGCCTGCCCCTCACACAGGAGCTGTGCCCTTTGCGGGGCGGGTCACCCCGTGGAGCCGGATCCCTGCCTGCGGGCTCGCTGCGTGAACACGTATGGGTGTCGCCAAGGCTGCCACTGATGCTCACCGAGGCGGTGCCGTCACGGTGACATCGTGCTGACCATGGGCATCGGCACAACCTCGAACTAGCTGGTTGAACAGGGAGTCGCGTTATTCCTGGGAGCAGATGAGAGCAGACGGGGAGGGTGAGGAGGGCAGCAGACAGGAGACACTTGGCCGGCACTCACACGAGGGTCCCCACCGACTCTGAAGGCTGAGGAGGGGCCGGCAGGCTGTGCAGGGCAGGGGAAGGAGGGCCTCTGGGCCGGGAGAGCACATGCTGACGGAGGCGTCGGGGCTGCAGCCTTGGCATCTGGGTGATGGACGTGTACCTAATGTTAGCACATCAGGGCGAGCAGGGAGTTTCGAGGCTCCCCAGCAGGAGAGCGGGGCTGAGAAGTGAAGCCTATTTCAGAGACGGCCTGGGAGTCTAAATGCTTGATTTGTAAAGTTTTATAATGAAGATGTTTACTTTGCAAATGTTCCTAAGTAGATACAGGGCTGCTGGCAGGTGCCGCCCTACCTGGACTGACCCCTTTGCCCTTAGGGACGGTGCACTACGTGGACGAGAAAGGCACGACCACCCAGGCGGCATCCACGGGCAGCTCGGTGCAGATGCTCTTCTACCTGGAGAGAAGGGAGGCCCTGGGGGTGGTCACGCAGAGCCTGCTGCTGTCCCTGTACGTGATGAGGCCAGAGGGCCAAGCGGAGGAGGTGATGAAGGTAGGCGGGACGGCGGGCAGCAGGGCGGCCAGGCCACACTTCACCAGACTTAACCACCACCGTGCAGGACCGTCACTGACGCAACTCGATCCCCGGGAGCTTGCGGGCATTAGCGGACGGAAAGGGGCGGGAGAGCCTGGCCAGCTCACGGCCTGGACGCCCGGCTCTGATCGGGGACAATTGCTCCCCCTGCAGCAGCTCGTTTGACCTTCGTGATGGAAATAAGACAGGGGACACAGTCCTGCTTCCCACAGGTGCAGATAGCGCCCTTGCTTTGCTCCATCACAGCACCGCTGGCCCCGCACACGCACCCCGTTCTGCCCGAGGGTGTCCATCGCCCTCCTGGGCAGCAGATGTTCGGCTGTGGCTGCCGGGACCCAGCAAGGCCTGGAGCAGGTGCCCCTTGGCCCTGCACTGGGCCCTCACGGATGGGAGGGTGCGTGAGGCGTGCCCCGCGCTGGCTGCTGCTCTCGGCCTGCCGCTCAGCGAGCGCCTGTCCTCCCTGACCTCCGGCCAGTCCCCTGGTTTGTACCAGACGAATCCATGTTCCTTGGAGAATTCTGAACTTCCCCTGAAGTTGACCCTGAAGATTCCTGAGCTGGTTCAGTTTTCGTAAATAGGCGTTTACATGGTCACTTAGGTGCTCCTGACACAGCTGTCAAAAATAGGGTCCCGAGTCATGTGGACCTGGGTCCAGATCCCCGGGAGCCTCTCATTGGCTGGCGGGCCCCAGGCAGGTTTGTTCTTTGCAGAACGGGGTCCTGACACCTGCCTGAGAGCATGGGGTCATGTCTGAACGGGGCTCACCTTGGTAGTCATTCTAGAAACGCGCTCGCCACGCGTAGGCTATGATCGTTAGCCACTTAACGCACCGCAGGGAGTCATGTGGCTGAGTGGGGGCCACCTTTCTACGTGTCCCCAGCAGCCCAGCTGGCACGTCCCCGCCAGGCCACCGCACACCGGGCGCTCCGGGCTCCAAAGAGCAGCATGCTTCCTTCAGGTTGTTTCTTGTCATCAGGTGAAGTTGAGTGGGAAGACGGGTCACCGGGCGGACATCGTGTTGATTGAAGGCAGTGTGCTCGTGACCGCCGTAGGGGACCCTGTCCTCAGGTAAGAGCCCGCTGCTCGGTAGGCACCGCTACCGAGGGTCAGTCCCTTCGGAGTAACGTTCTTCCGGGAGAGAAACGTGCACACAGAAAAATCCGGGCTACGGTGAACGTCCACAAACTGGACACGTCCATACAGACAGCTCTGAGATCAGAGAGCAGAGCACGGCACAGACCCAGGCGTCCCCTCTCGGCCCTCACGGGGTAGGCCCAGCCCGACCCCGACGCCTAGTGTTCTCGAGCTTGGCGTACGTGCAGTCATGTGCTGTGTTTGCTTGTCCACCCGCTTCTGCTCCGTGTGATACTTGGGGTTCTCCCGTGTTCCCGCATGTGGTGGGAGTCCCTTTGTTCTCACTGTGACCTGGTGTCGCACAGGAACCCCTGCTTCCCTGATTATGAACAAGGCATCGAATAGATCTAAGCGTAATGACACAGGCCTTTCGTATCGGAGTCCCTAGGGCTCCGCCTGCTTCCTGATCACGGTGCATGGTGAGCAGACCCAGGAACCCGGGGAAGCACGACAACACGGTCCCCTGAGTGGCACCATCTGCCTTGCATTCTAGATTCTGGGATTTAGAAGGAGGAGAGAATTACGTGCTGAGTCCAGAGGAGAAGTTTGGTTTCGAGAAAGGAGAGAATATAAACTGTGTTTCTTACTGTAAAGTCAAAGGTGAGCCTTGTCAGGTGCCAGAGAGAGAGAGGCGGCCTCAGGCCTCACTCCGTGGGCTGTAGAGCATGGCTGGTGGTGACCCAGAGATGGTGGGTTGGTTCTGTCATCTGAGCAAAGTTGCTGGGGACGCTGGGGAGCAAGAGAGTGGCAGCAGAGCTTTGTCCTCCCACATGAAGCTGGATGGTGTGGCTACCATGGCTACACGCAGGTGACCTCCGCTCCCTCCTGAAGCCCCAGGAAGAGTGTGGGAAACTCACAACACATATGTACATGCCTGGACGCGTGTGTGCACGTGTGCACGCACACTCGAAGGCCAGAAATGGGCGCCGAATCAGAGCATCGTTTATTTCATGTCGCTAGGCACTGAGTGCCAGGCCAGCCCCGGGAAGCAGCTCTGACCTGGCAGACAGGCCCCTGCTCGCATGGGAGACCCCGAGAAAGCCGTGCCGGCACCCCCAGCACACGCAGGGGGAGCAGGGCTGGGGCTGGTGCTCACCAGGCAGAGGGCCGATGTACGTGTTTGAGAGCCGGCCATGCCTACTGTCCTTAACCCTTTCGACACGGTGAGCTTTGTACCCGCAGGTCTGCTGGCAGCGGGCACCGATAAGGGGCGGGTCGCCATGTGGAGAAAAGTGCTGGCCCCCCGGAGCGGCCGAGCGGCCGAGGGCAAGGACAGGTGGACCCTGCAGACCCCGACTGAGCTCGAAGGCAACATCACCCAGATAAAGGTAGGAGGCACCAGGGCGCTGGGCGCTCTCTCCTGCCCTGCAAACGCGGAGGGAGCCATTGGCTTTGAACCGGCTTGTCAGTTACTCTGCTTAGGACTCTGCAAAAATAACATCGTTCTGAAGGCCTTTGGGGTTTCAGAACCGTGGATACGGGACCATGGGGCTGTGGTCTTCCGTGTCTGTGTTACCTGTCTACACGTCTCTCTGTCTCTGTCACCCCTCTGTACCGAGAGCGGCTTTGTCCAGATGGGTAACACCCCGGTTTTCCTTCTGGCGTATTCACAGCGCGCAGCCGTCACGACACTGTGGCCCAGCAGGAAAGCCTGTGCGCCAGCAGTCCCCCCCCAGGTCCCCCGGCCTCTGTGCCCCCGCGTGCGCTGTCTCTGGGTTTGCCTGCGCTCGGCGCGTCCTAGAGGCGGAGCCGTACGATCTGCGGCTTTGTGTGTCCCGCCCCCGTCACCGAGCGTCGTGTGGCCCAGGTCCACGCTCGTTGCAGCGCGTGTTGGCGGTCCGTCCCGTCCCACGGCTGCGGGGCTCCGGGCGGGCCTGGGCCACCTTTCATCATCCGGCCTCCTTCCATCCCTTGCATCACTGGCTACCTGGGTTGTTTCCACGTCTGGACTTCTGTGACTCACGTGGCCGTGAACACTTGTGTGCGAGTTTCTGTGTGACGTGTGATTTCATTTCTCTCGGGCGTGGGCTTGTTATGCTTTTTTAGTACAAATTCTGCCTCTCGATGGCCCGCGTTTGGGGAGACGCGATGGTGTCGTTCCCTGTGGCTGTTTGAACAGGTTGGTAGTGGCCACTGCGGAGGCCCCGTCTGCTAGGTCTGACATCTGGGCCTTCTGGCCGTTTCTGTTTGCTTTTGGTTTCCGGGGTGTATGTCATAGACTCCTGTTTCACGTGGCTCTCGACCTCTGGCTGCAAACCTATCCTCCTGCCCCACTCACCTCTGCAGTTTGTTGCTGCCACCTGTTTGGTGGCCGGACCTCCGTGGTGACGTCTCCGTCCCCCGCAGTGTGCAGCCTCTGATGTGGCCCCCGGAGGGCCGGCCTCGGCCATGTGCACGACCCCCCCGGTGCAGCCGTGACCGTGAGGCTCTCTGACAGTCCTCTCCCTGATCTGCTGAACTGTGCACATTGGCCTCCCTCAGCTGCTGGCCAGTGGCTCTGGGCATCGATTGTCCCACAGTCCAGTCCCGTCCCGTGTGGACAGGCGGGGTCTTCAAGCTCAGGGTCAGTGCTTGGTTCCGACCCAGGAAGGCTGCTCCAGGCGTGTTTGTCCCCGTTCCCTCGGGTCACCGTCATCTGCTGGGGAGCTGGCAGCTCTCGTGAGGCTTCTTGCCACTGCCCGATGCTCACACCCAAACCCCCGCCTGGTCCGAGAGTGCCCTCAGGTCGGACTTCCCCACGCTCTGTTTCAAGTGGGGTCACCCCTTTGGGGAGCGGTTCGGAGCTCTGTTCCAGCGGAAGAAAGTCTGAGTTACCGCTCCAGAGCTTGGGATGGGGACGGTGGCCACCTCTCCGCAGTGACACCCTGCTCTGCGAGCAGGGAGCGGGGCTCCGCAGACTGTGGCCTTCTCAGGTGGCCTCTCCCAGCGTGGAGCCCGCGCACCGAGCGAGCCGGGGTGCGGGCGTGGGGGCCCGGCATTCTCGGGCACCCTCTGACCTGGAGGGACCCCACCCCTCACATCGTGGGGCCGGGGAGTGAGACACGCCACCCGGGAGACTCTAAGGCCCCGACGGGACAGGGAGCTGACTTCCTGGCCACGCCTGCCCAGGTGGGAGGAAGGGAGCCCAGAGGCTCGGGACCACAGACACTGCTGTTCCTACCGGATCCAGTGGGCTTTCCCGATGCTTTCTTCGTTTGCCTCTTGCCCGACTTGCAGAGCATCAGGTGGTGTTTCCCCGCGGTCTTCTCCAGTTCTGCCTGCTCGCGCCTCAGGCTCCTCCTGCTGTCCCAGGCTGCTTCTCAGACCTGGTCCTCTGAGACCAGCTCTTGCCCGCAGCCGGGTCAGGACAGGAGGAGGCACCCAGTACATGGTCGAGCACTTAGGGCGCTACCCTTAGACCCTCGCGGTGCTGCCGGAGATAAAAGTACCTTCCGGGTGAATTAGGGAGTTAAATACCGTTATGAGGCCAAACTAAATGCCTGCCAAAAGCATAGATTATTATCAGGTTGGCAGAGAACGTACAACTTTCTCAGATTTGGAGTAAATAGGAAGAACCACGCTAATTTTCCTTAAGGACTTAAAGAAAAACCAAGTAAATGGTAAGATGTTCCTTAAAGAGAAACCTCAGTCTAGGGGCACCCGGGTGGTTCAGTCAGTTGAGCGTCCGACTTCGGCTCAGGTCATGATCTCACAGTTCGTGGGTTCGAGCCCCGCATCGGGCTCTATGCTGACAGTTCAGAGCCTGGAGCTGCTTCATATTCTGTGTCTCCCTCTCTCTGCGCCTCCCCTGCTTACACTCTGTTTCTCTCTCTGAAAAATAAATAGGTATTTAAAAAATTTTTTAATAATTAAAAAAAAAGAGAAGCCTCAGTCTTATAAAAGTGTCATTTCTTCCCAAATAAATTTATCCATTACGTGTATGTCCATACATTTCATGATCTTTTTTTGTTTTTCCCCTGGGGGAATTCAACAAAATAAACTCCTCTGGGAGAGCACATGGTGGAGGAAAAAATGTACAGAAACAGAACATTTCCATATCCCAAACCAGACTGTATCTCAAACCTAGAGCAATTAAAACAGTGCACGCTTACTCGGGCGTGGGTAAACATACCCGTGGAACGGGGTAGCAAATCCAAAACCAGGCAGACAGAGGTAGATTTGGAAGGTAACGTGAAATTATGAAAGCAGTTCGTGTCACCGGAGGAGGCGATTTAGTACGCTGTGTCAGCCCGTTATCCATTTGCAAAGAATAAACATCCCTAAGTTGACAATTAACCGGTCACAACAGACAGGAGACAGAGCAGCCCTGTCGTATTACAACTCGAGTGTCCGTGTTTTACAATTTTCCGTAAAGTGCATGTTTCATGCTAAAAACTCTGTAAGTCAGTTTCCACGCCGAGAGGAAGTAGCGCTGGGTAAACGGCGGGTGCACCGCGTGTGCCGCCGCCCTGACCGCGCCTTCCTCCCCTGTGCTCCCCCCTCGTCTCCGTCGGTGGCGCGGAACCTAGTGGGGCTCCCGGAAGAGCCTGCTGGCGGTCAACAGCGTCCGCTCCGTGGTGATCCTCCGCGAGCAGGCCATGTCCTCACACTTCCACCAGCAAGTGGCCGTGGTGCAGATCTCCCCCAGCTTGCTCAGCGTGTCCTTCCTGTCCACGGGCGTGACGCACAGCCTGCGCACGGACATGCACATCAGCGGGGTGTTTGCCACCAAGGTGACCGCGCGGGGGACGCTGGGCTCGGCCGGGCTCTTCGGTGTGGACGGCGCGGTAAGGGTGCAGGTGGCAGGCTGCTTTATCATCTCCGTGACCCTTTACAGGATGCCATTGCTGTCTGGAACGGAAAGCAGGTGGTGATCTTTGAGCCTTCTGGAGCCACGTTACGGAATGCAGGTGGGAGCCCTGTCCCCCCACGGGGGGCTCACAGCACCCTTCTCTATCTTCCTGCCATCTAACAGGAGTGCCGGTGCCCGCGGTGTGGGCAGGGGGCTGGCCCAGGGCTCTGGCCCTTTGCTGCTGGGCGGCCTACCTAAGCCAGCGGGGGTGGCGGAAGCCCTCCTGGGCGCCGGGACAGTGAACGGCTGCAGTGGTTTCCGGGAAGAGGGCTGGCTACAAACCTGGCTTCTGAACTGGTTCCCAACCCACGCGGAGCCTGAGTCCCTTGGCACCTTGACCAAAGCCAGCCTCTGTCTGGATGTGAGGACGGGCCGTCAGAGATGCTCCGTCAGCCTCCATGTCCTTCTCACGGGCGCCTTTCCCCTCACTCTTCAGCACGTGCCTGTGGGCGTGTCCTGGGGCCGCGACAATGAGCACAACCTAGACAGAAATGTCCTTTCTCACAGCCTTAGAGGTCGGGAGTCCAGACACACCTTCCCCGGGGCCAAATCAAGGCATCGACAGGCCACACTACCCCCTGCGCACTAGGGAAGTCTGTCACGCGCTTCCTCCAGCTTTGGTGGCCGCTGGCCATCCTTGGCTTGGGCCTCATCGTTCCAGGCCCTACCTGCACTGTCACCTCGTTCCTGTCACACATCTGCTCCCTCCTACAGCGGCCCTTGGGGTTGCCATCAGGGCCCACCTGAGTAATCCAGGACAATCTCTCCATCTTTGACCTTATCCTAATACTCATGCTCCAGGGACCAGGACCTGACAGCTACAGCTCGGGGGGTGGGGTCCAGCCTACCGTAACGACCCTCGGGACGCTGCACGGCCAGCTCTCCTGCACAGTCGTTCGTCCGCCCGTGCTGACCCCACGGGAGCGGTCATCGCGTGCTCCGGGGCACCGCCCCTCTCGCCTCCCTGGGGGTGTGTCTCTCACCGCAGACGAGCCTGTCCCCCCTTCTCCCCATCCCCTCCCCCTTTTCTCCTCTAACACTTCAATGCCTGAACTTTCCTTAGAACACTTTTCCTTCTCTGCCTTGTGTTATGGCCATACTGAGCGTCCTCTCTCCAGTGCGACCCCCTCAGGGCAGGGACGAACGTCTGGCCCCTCGGGAGGACAGCGCAGCAGGTGCTCACGTATCTTCTGCCATGTGTGTGTCATCACCTCCCTGCCCTAAGAACCGTCTAGACCCAGGCACTAGGGCTGGTGGCCTCCAAAGCGCCACCTAGAGTGGACAGACACCTGCTTAAACAGCTGTGCCAGCCACTAGGAGGAGAAGAGAGGAGACGGCCAGTGAGTGGGGCAGGGCGGGGGGCCTGGTGCCGCGTCCCTGCACCAGCCCCACTGGTGACCCTGTCCCTGTCCCTGCGCCTCAGGGCCTTGCTTCCCTGCAAGAATGCACCCCCCACGACGCGGTGGTGAGCGTCAGGGCGAGAAGGAAACGTGCGTGAGGAACCGAAGTCTGAGCACGTATGAAAAGGTGGGCTGCTGCCGTAATCTGTTCGCCTCTCGTCGTAGGAACCTTCCTGTGTGAGTCTCCGGTCCTGGCCATGCATGAGGAAAACGTTTACACCGTGGAGCCACACCGCGTTCAAGTTCGAACCTGGCAGGTAAGTCACTGCTCTGGAGCCAGAGGGTTTGATAGAAAAGCAACTGGAACAGTTTAAAAGGCCGTCAGTAAGTCCAGCCAGAGCCGCTTACCGACTTCACGCGGCCGGGTCCCCTGGCCCGGCGCTTGGCTGTGAACTAGACTCTGGGCTGGCTGCTCCGCCCACAACTGGGCCGCAAACTCCGCCGGGATTTGTGAAATCGGGGGGGCAGGGCAAGGACCCCGCACCGTGCTAAGGACTGGATCACTGCCCCTGAGTCCATGGGCTGGGAAGTGGGAGGAAACGTTTGCGGCAGTTAATGTCCATCTTGATGGCTCTGGACAGGCCCTGCCCTGCATGTTGTGGGGGGTGAGGGGGTCCAGGATGGGAGCCATGTGTGCCTTCGAGGTGACCCCCTCCACTACACCGCCTGTTCCTTCCTGGTGGCGCAGAATAGGGGGTCCCTGCCTGCCCGTATCCCAGACACGCACGGCCGCCCGCGGCTGACATGGTGCATTAGTTTCCTGAGCCTGCCATCGCAAAGTGCTGTAAATCGAGTGGCTTAAAGCAATCGAAATTTAATTTCTCACAGTTCAAAAGGCCAGGAGTCCACAGTCCGGGTGTGGGCAGGACTGGCTCCTTCTGGGGTTCTGAGGGAGTGTCTGTTCCGTGCATTCCCTGCTTCTGGTGGCTCCGGCGTGCCTTGCCGTGTAGACGCATCAGTCCGTCTCTGCCTCTGTCTTGACCTGGCCCTCTTGTGTCTGTGTCGTGTTTTCCGTGTCTTATAAGGGTGCTTGTCCTTGGACTGGGGGCCACCCTGGACACAAGAGTGGTGTCCTTTTGAGATCCTTAATTCCATCTGCCAAGACCCTTTTTCCAAATAAGGTCACATTCACAAGTTTCGGTGCATGGGTGTTTGGGGGCCCCCACTCAGCCCAGTACACACAGCACCGTGTGTCACGGTCGGGAAGACTTTCACGGCCCTGCTTTCAGCTCTTAGTGCGGCTGCTTCGTCCATCTCTGGGTCCTTTGCTGGGGTCCGCGTTTGGCTTCTTGGGGCTCCAGCCTACGCGCACCAGGTCCCTGCTGCTCAGCTCCATGCCGCAGCTCCCAAAGTTCTTCCTGGGGGGCTCAGAGCAGGTGCGAAGTGGCCCTGGAGTAGAGGCCTCACATGGGGATGCTGCCCCCTTGCCCCCGGGAGGTCCTCTGCCTGCTTGAGGTGGGTGGGGAGGCAGAGCGAGAGCTACAGGGAAGGAGGCCAGAGCCCGCTGCTGCTGACACTGGTCGGGGACACCTGCTGAGGCCAGGAGGGGCCATGTCACCAACCCATGAAGGGCGCAGCCATGTGAGCACAGGGGGCCTGCGGGCCCCGCTGTAGGGGTGGGTGTGGACAGCCGGCAGAACTGGGCTCATCCGGGAGTAGCAGAGACTTGCAGTCTGGGACAAGCAGGTTACAGCAAAACCACAGCAAGTCTGTGGCCCCCCGGGGGGCTGGGCTGTTGCTGGGAGGGGGGCCGACCCCCCACGCAGTCAAAAATCCACATGTAACTGGACTCCCCAAAACCATGGTAACCGGAAGCCTTACCGGTAGCACAGTCTGTTACCACATATCCCGTACGTTGTACGTGTTATGCTGCACTTGATCTTAGCCCCAAAGCCGAGGAGCGATTATAGGTGTTTAATACTGGATTTGGACAGTAAGCCAGCTAGGGGAAAGAGAAGACAATCACAAGCAAAATATCTGTACAGTCTGTGCCGTATTTATCGAAGAAGTGTGCACGTAAGCGTGTGAGCGGAAGGCACAGCCCAGACCCCTGATGTTCAAGGGCGAGCTGTGCGTCCACTTGGACAACCAACAGGGCAGGTGGGGCCGAGTGCGCCCCCTGCCGGCCTCCCAGCTCCATTTTTCTAAATGAGGGTCCCCTTTATTAATTCTCACATTTCCCCTTTTTGATCAAGACCTTTCTTTGAAAGCATCGCTGACCAAGTCACGTTTTACGTATTTAGCGGTTCTGTCCCTCCATGCCAGGAAGGACCTTTCCTGGTTGTCCCACATCATAGGTCAAGTGCATAGCTTGTTGCAAACCCCGGAGGGCCATGTTTCAGTGACAAGGAAGGTCAGGAGGGAGAGAAAGGCAGCCTGCAGGTACGCAAGCCTGAAGTTTGTATCGTTCCAGTGCCTGAGCCTTGGAGATCATCTCCTTATTGGGTACATTGTTTTTTAAACGTTTAAAGAAGTAACGAAATACAGACCTTAAGATGATATACAAAAGAAGAAGTAACATGATAAGGCCAAATCTTGTGACGAGCCAGGACCAGGTGTGAAGGTAGCCAGCTGAAAAATCTATTGGCACCTACTCTGACGCAGGGGTAAGCGTTCTCCCTGCGGAAACAAACCCGGAGCCGCGTGTTGCTCCTAAAATCTCCGTCAACAGCCACGAGCGCCGCACAGCGGGTCTGCAGGAGCACCCTGAGAGAGTTGACTGCGTGCACCTGGGAGGATACAGTGCAAGCAGAGAAAGCGAGCAATAGATGGTGAACTTTTTGCAAAACAGGAAAACTTCAAAGATGTCTTAAAACAGTACTGTTCCGTCAGACGCACTGTGTGGAACCAGAGGAGTTCTCGCTGACTCAGCATATAAAGTTGTAAATTCAGACGCCTTGAATTTGGGTAATAGTTTTGATGACAGGCTGACTTCTGTGAACTCTGACTCTTCTCACCCTTCAGAAAAAACACATGAAAGATTGATTTGTCACTGGATCGTAACGAGGCCATTACGGAAAGGCCATAAACGAGGAGGTTTGCCCTTTCTCGAGGGTGCGGGGAACGCAGACGGGAGTACCCCCTTCCACGAAAGAGAGAAGCAGCAGCGGCGAGGAGAAGGGACTCAGGCCTGGGCTGCACATCTTGGCAACGTGGTCTCGTCCGCCTCAGTTCCAGGAAATGTGTGCTCTCAGATCACCAGACGGTGCACGGGGCCACTGGGGGTTTGCTGCTTTGTTTAGATGCGTCACATGAATCGTCTGTTTCCTGTAGTTCGGCAGCACAAAGGTTGGTTACCAGTGGCTGATAAGAACCTTTCCAGTGGGGAAGAAGAGACTCTTTCTGGAGGCTTCTTTTCTGACAGAGCCTCCAGGTTGAGAGGCTGATCTAAGGTCATCGTCCCCCAGGAGCGCATGGTAAAAAGATCGCTCTGTGAAAGCAGGGTTTGGTTTCTTTTTAATTGTTTTTAACATTCATTTTTGAGAGAGAGAGAGAGACAGAGACAGAGGGTGAGCGGGAGAGGAGCAGAGAGAGAGGGGGACACGGAATCCGAAGCAGCTCCAGGCTCCGAGCTGTCAGCACAGAGCCCGACGTGGGGCTGGAACCCACGAACCATGAGATCATAACCTGAGCCGAAGTCGGACACTCAACCGACTGAGCCCCCCAGGCGCCCCCAGAGCTTGGTTATTTTTAATAGAAGCAGTTGGGCCTGTAGTACATTGAAGTGTATCTCCTGTTGTCAGCTGCAGATCAGAGGTGGCAGGGGCCAAGTGCACTGAGAGCCCAGGAGTCCCCGAGACAAGGGTGGACCCGAGATTTAGGACCAACAACAGTGCTTTAGGCCAAGACAGGTAGAGGGTCTCCACACATTTTGCCAGTTGACTGTTAACGGTGCCGTTAGGTGACTGGGACCAACCCCCGGCGAGGACTCTGTACAGCCAGACGGACAGACTCACTGCAGTGCCTGCTGGGAAGATGGGCTCCCTGGTCACCGTGTGGTCAGAGAGCGGTCCCCAGGTCGGGGTGACGTTTTCTGACAGAATTTTAGCCACAGAAACAGCAAGGACCTATCTGCAAGGGAAAACTTGAGTCCGGTGAGAAAACACATGGCCATGACCGCAACATGCTTATATCCATGAGACGGGCAAGGTTTATGAAATGCACTCGTATGAGCAGGTTTTTCTGGATTATACCTCGGACAGGCACGACACGTGAGGTGGACACTTTGTGGCCTCATTACTATTTCTCCACATTGGCTCATGAGCCCTATCATTTTGTCTGTAAACAATGGTTTACTACACATCTGGCGGTAAGGAGTGGGAGTTTGGAGTTTCTGGTAGAGCCGGATGATGACTTGGTCCAAACGAGAGCTCTCTTTGTATTGAACCAACAATTACTAGATTTCCAGTGTTGTCTTTCTTTTCTGGGGCCAATTGTTGGGCATCTCTGGTCAAGTTTTCCAAATCGGCATTTGGAAGAACATCCTCTGGAAAATGACAGAGGTCTAGCTACCGGTCTCCTTGACAGCAGCGTTTTGGGCGGAAATATCAGCACAGTGGTTTCCTTTGGCCTCCAGGGAGTCAAGTCTCGAATGCCCAGGAACCTTAACAATAGCCAGAGGTGCTGGCAGAAGTAAGGCTTCTAGCAAATTTGGGACATAGGAACCGTCTGAAATTGTATCCCCTTTGGAGCCCAGGAAGGCTTGTTGCTCTCAGATCGTCTCCAAATCCCGGGCTGCCCCGAAGGCACAGGAGTGTCAGTGTACATGTGTGTTTTACTCCTGGCTGCGGTCCGTGCTCCGGGACAACGTGTGGCAGCCTGTTGGGCTGAAGCAGCCAGCGGCAAAGCCGCCACCTCGATGACTTCCAACGGGACTTGCGGCAGCAGACCCAGCACGGAGTTTGCCGCGTCCCTCCGTTACCCAGGGGCCATCAGCAAGCCAGGAAAATGAGCCTTGGTTAGAGGAGGTTCCTGTCACTGGCGATGGGCGGTCAAGTGTGATCTGTCGGCGTCAAGCAATCATGACGGGGTTCACGTGCGTCCAGGTGGAGTCCTCGTTCTGGGATCAGATGCCCAAAGCATCGAACCTGAGTTTCAGCAAACTGCAACTTTTCTTTGGAGACTTTGTCTCTCCTTTTTAAAAAAAAAAAAAAAAAAAGTTTATTAATTTTGAGAGAGAGAGAGAGAGAGGCTGTGTGTGAGGAGGGGAGGGGCAGAGAGAGAGTCCCAAGAAGGCTCCATGCTGTCAGCGTAGAGCCCGACGCGGGGCTTGGATTTATGATCCGTGAGATCGTGACCTGAGCCAAAATCAAGAGCCGGACATTTAGCCGACTGAGCCACCCAGGCGCCCTGGAGACTTTGTCTCTTTAAGGCCAAATGTGTTAGCAGGTGAATGCTGATTCCCTGAAGAGGTTTGAGAAGCTACACGTTGTAACAACCTAGAGTCTCCAGAAAACTGCGTCATCCAAATCACCTTTACGGTTTGCGAAAAGGAAGAAGGACATTCAGAAACACTGGGGCCGTTGCTGGCTATCCTTATCAGTTCGAATACCAAAAATGCACTGCACGGATCAATCGCGGCAAAAATCTTGCTTGGAATGGATATTAGCGGCGTAGGGGGCTTGGAAACGACGGGGTGCCAAGGGGTAGCTGGCATTTCTTGCTCCCAGGGCCTCAACAGACCTCCGCCCCCTCAGCCACTGGTTTTTCTCACAGGTAAAATGGGGATATGACAGGACTAGTCCAGGGGATAACAAGGCCCTGAACCTTGTGATTAATCATGGGTCTCCTGCCTTGAAGGACATCTTTATTGAAGGGCACTGTCCTGGGGAGAGCTTTTGAGAAGTCTGTCTGAATCTTGATGGGAAGTGCAGTGTGGACTCTGCCAATATCAGTCGGGGATGTTGCTTATAAAGTGGCTAGTAGCTCATCCAATAGGGACAAGTAACCAGTCCCCAGACTCAGCGCTGTGACCATCAGAAAAGGAGCTAATAAAAGACCCCAAAGGGTCATTTATTTCCTCATGTTGGCTCTTTTGAGTACTGTCCGCAAACTGAGAACTATTTCCCCCTTTTGGGAGAAAGAAATTCTAGCCTGATACTCCTCTGAGAATTCTTGGCCCAACAGATGAGTAGTCGGAGGCAGTAAGGAGAAAGGGTGTATGTCTCTCAAAGGGCCTGGACAAGAGGAAAGGGGGTAAGGGACAGGAAGCTGTTGGGCCACCACTATTTGAACCGGGTTTGTATGCCGAGGCCGGGGCAGCTTTACAAGCAGTGAGGTTGAACAAGAGTGTGGCTGCAGTGTCCGTAAAGACAGGGGGCCATTCCCAATTTGAGAGGAGTCTGAGCCGGTTACGAAGATTGGGAAGCGCCCCTGGACTTCCTCGGAGCCCCGTTACCGGCAGTTAGGAGGACACTGCAAGGGCTGGGGCTGAAGGTGCCTGGTGTGCTTAAGTCCTTAAGTCATCACAGTCTTTTCCAGTGTCCTGGCCCTTTGCAGTAACACCAGAAAGGAGGGGTATTTGGCTTTGTTTAGAGGCCTTCATTTGCCAGAGCTGAAAATTAAGAATTTTAGCAGTTTTTCTTTTAGGCCCCTCATCCAGGATGCAAGTTGGCTGGTTTACCAGATTAACTACACGTGGAGTGGACATGGTTTCCCATTTCATCCTGGTTTTAACAAGACCCCGATTCGGTCTGTTAAATAAACAGAGTTAAATGCGACCCACGTGGGCTCAACATCGAAAAGAAGACCAGAGGGGCACCTTGGCTCAGATCATGAGCTCATGGTTTCATGAGTTCGAACCCCACATCGGGCTCTGTGCTGACAGCATGGAGCCTGCCTGGGATTCCCTCTCTCCTTTCTCTCTCAAAATACATAAACATTTAAAACATTTTTTTTTTTAAAGAAGACCAGAATTTTCTTTGAAAACAATCTGAAGTCGATTGTAATAGTCACAAACAGGTTCATCACCCCCTTTTTGTTTTTGTTCCTGCAAGTCTGAGTTTTATTCCAACCAACAGCCTTGGGAAAAGCTACCGTAATTGCTTGCTGATTTCCAGTGAGTGTTCTAGCACCTTACAAAATGTTAAGAGTTTTGTTTTTCTAAATCCCTTTCAGGATGTTCCTATTGGGCTAGGTTCATCCAGCGTTCGGCCTGGGCTCACCACAAGCACGTGCACTAAATGATATAAGTGAGAACTCAATTCAAGAGTTGAATAAATGTTCAACTCTTCAACAAACCTATGAGGGGAGGGGGTCCCAATCACTTTAGGAAACTCTGCAGCTATGGCTCACGATTCACCGTTGGTTCAGGGAACATAAAAAATTCAAAGTGTATTTGGATTTTTAGCTTTTTTTTTTTTTTTTATAAAAGAGCATGAGCGGGGAAGGAGCAGAGAGAGAGAGAGGGAGACACAGAATCCTAAATAGGCTCCATGCCCCGAGCTGTCAGCACAGAGCCTGACGCAGGGCTCAAACTCGGGAATGGCAAGATCATGACCTGAGCCAAGGTTGGACGCACACTTGACTGAGACAACCAGGCGCCCCAGGAAGGCCAACTTTAAAGGGGCAGGTTTGAATAGGTCAGGAGTAGAGGGAGATTCCAAGGAAAAGAGAAGTTTGACAAAGGGCTGGAGTGAGGGAGCAGGGCTGTAAAGGAGTAGGGGCAGGTGCAGAGTGAGTAAGAGAAAATGGCCCCAGAGGTGGACCTCGGTGAATTCAGAAACAGTATTTTTGTAGAGAGGCAAACTTAGAATCCTGAAAAACATCCCTCTCAGGCTTGTGTGTTTCAAGGGTATTTTGTTTTTTTCGTTTTTTCAAGTTGCAGCATTGTGATTTTATTTTGAGCAAAACAATTTGGGGAAGTTACAAATTATTTTTCGTCAAGTCCGTCCATTTGGTTAGAAATGACCAGGAAGGGGGTGCCTGGGTGGCTCAGTCGGTCAAGCAGCCGACGTCGGCTCAGGTCATGATCTCACAGCTCGTGGGTTCGGGCCCTGCGTCGGGCTCTGTGCTGACAGCTCAGAGCCTGGAGCTGCTTCAGATTCTGTGTCTCCCTCTCTCTCTGCCCCTCCCCTGCTCATGATGTGTCTCTCTGTCTCTCAAAAATAAATAAATGTTAAAAAAAATTTTTTAAAGAAATGTCCATGAAGAGGGGCCGTAGTTTTTAAACAAGAGTCCAGTCAGTACCCAGAAACAAGGGGCACGGAATGACCTCGAGGATTCTGGTGGCTGGGATCCTGTATCTTACAATTTTTTCTCTAGAACAATAAAAATCCTAAACAGTTGTAAAAAGTTGGACCAAAGGCCAAAAACTCTCAAAAAGGACAAAGCCTTAAAAACAGATCTCAAATAAGCCTGGAGAGCTCAAAACACAGAGCAGGGCTCAGAATCCAGGAGCAAACCTACCCTCCAGCCCCAGGGTGGGTGGGGCAGCAGCTAGCCCAGTCGGCATGTGGGCATCGGCACCTGTTTGCTCAACAGCCCGGAGTCACTGGGAGTCTTCTCTCCCTCACACATCTGACCAACAAGGACTGTTAGCCCTAAAAATAATACTGCCAGTCATTTTAGCAGCAAAACTGGGCTCATCCGGGAGTGGCAGAGAATTGCAACTCGGGACAAACAAGCTACAGCGAAACCCCCCCAGCAGCTCCTGAGAACAGAGAAGGGAAGCGGGAGGTTGGGAGGGCTCTTGGAAACCACAAGTCCATTGGAGGAGGCTGGGACTTCCATGTATGGTGGCTTCTCATTGGCTGGCCTGTCGCCCAGGCAGGAGAAAACCGTCCTTCCTGCTTGGTGGTAACCTAGCATCCACCTGCGAAGTGGCGGCAAACCTCTCTTCCTGTTGAGTCTGCAATTGACCGGCTGTGGTAGTGCTGAGAGCGCCCCCTGATGGCCTTCCTAGTTCCTCCTAACTGAGGTGTTATTGTATTGATTTTCACAGGGAGGTCAACATGCAGGGAAAGCTGGAAAGGCATACTCGGAATGGGAGAATGGCCTGTTGGGAAAGGGCGAAAGGCATACTGGGAACGGGAATGTGGCCTGCTGGGAATGGGAAAATAGCATACTGGGAACGGGAGAATGGCCTGCTGGGAAAGGGTGAAAGGCATACTGGGAATGGGAGAATGGCCTACTGAGAACAGGAGAATGGCCTGCTGGGAAAGAGTGAAAGGCATACTGGGAATGGGAGAATGGCCTACTGAGAACAAGAGAATGGCCTGCTGGGTAAGAGTGAAAGGCATACTGGGAAAGGGAGAAAGGCATTCTGGGAATGGGAAAAAAGCATTCTGGGAACGAGAGAATGGCCTGCTGGGAAAGGGCATAAAGGCATACTAGGAACGGGAAAATGGCCTGCTGGGAAAGGGCGAAAGGCACCCTGGGAACGGGAGGATGGCCTGCTGGGAAAGGGCGAAGGGCACCCTGGGAACGGGAGAATGGCCTGCTGGGTAAGGGTGAAAGGCATACTGGGAACGGGAGAATGGCCTGCTGGGTAAGGGTGAAAGGCATACTGGGAATGGGAGGATGGCCTGCTGGGAAAGGGCGAAGGGCACCCTGGGAACAGGAGAATGGCCTGCTGGGAACGGGAGAATGGCCTGTTGGGAAAGGGCAAAAGGCATACTGGGAACGGGAAAAAATAGCATACTGGGATTGGGAGAATGGCCTGCTGGGAAAG